>ML390124.1:32856-67299 GCA_005239525.1 Nicotiana knightiana | reverse complement strand
TTTATGAAGTGAGTTATTGTTTCTTTAATTATTCTTGTTCTTTAATGTTTCCAAAGGGATTAGCTAACCCTCAGACTCGCCCATTAACTCCAAATTAATTTTGGGAAAGATAATTTGGGGTTGGGAAAGATTAATTAATAAGAACTTGAGGCTTTAACCCTCATTTTATAGATTCTACCTAGGAATAGAATTAAACTACTTGTAGCCATATCCGAGTGTGCTTAATCTCTTAATTGGGTTAGGAATAATTCAACTAGGAAGTCTTGTTATTCTTCGGAAGAAGCTAAATAAGAATTATTATCCGTGGCTAATTAACATAAACTCGCTCATATTTGTAATATCGTGAAATACATTGGATCGTTACTTGAGTGTAATTCTCGATGCATCCATACTTGTAGCCATTGATCATTTTACTTGCTTTCTAGGTTAGTTTATATTTTTGCATTTAGATATAAATATTTTACAACCAAAATCTAAGTGTTTGGCATTGCACGATAAATGATAACTCTCTTACATTCCTAATCGCCTACATATTGTTCTCTGTGAGATTCAACCCTAATATATTTGGGTTATTATATTTTACAATTGACCGTTTACACTATTTTAAAGTGTAATTTGAGCGTATCATATGGCTTCGAGGTTTAAACACATTGTTGGACCTTCGGGTGGTGTTAGGGGATGAAAGGATTCTTACAAGTGGCAGATTAGTGTGGACCCACGGAGGCTAGTTGATTTCATGATGGATGCAACTATAGCCATGAAGTTAGAGGAGGTCAAGATGAGGTTACACAAATGGGCTATCTCATATGAGCGGGTTAGCGTTTGCGTGATTTTGATGGGGTTCGTACGAAGAGTTCTACTTTTTGCCCAACATTGGATGAATGGACTGCGAGGTGCGCTTGTATCGCTTGAAGAAGATGGTACGACGGGTATGAGGTCGAGTGCACGATTGTGGCGGATAATTCGACATGTGTTGTGATTAATCCGACAAGAACTTATGAGAAATTTGGCTGAGCAACAGTGTGGGAGCATGGTAACTATGAAGAAGAGGTTGTCATGGGGTTTAGATCAACGTGGTTGCGGTGTAAATCTAAGTGGGGGAGCCTACCATCTATAAGTGAGTCACGTGGTCATGTGCCTATTTAATTCTGGTTATCGGTGCATTGGTGGAGTATTTATGACCAAGAGGACGAGGAATTTTGGACAAAGAAGTTTGACGTATATGTGTTACATTTTGCCTTATTGATTCTGTGCAGGTGTTGGGGATGACTCTAAAGTTATGCTTCTATTGATGTGTTGGGGAAAAAAAGGACTCATCCGGTTGCTTCATGGGAGTGCTCATCTTCTAACAGAGCACTAGTTATTTGGGTAATAATAGTGATTGGATAGAGTGGGCATTTCTCAATAATGGTCCTAGTGGATTCAAGATATAATATGTGGTTCTTTATGATTTTTGGGTTCGTTATGTGGATGAAGACTGCGTTTTGCAGCAGAGTGTGAAAGGTACTTGGAGTATTCTATGTATCATCGGGTCTGTGGTGTAGTGTTAGAGAAATGGGAGGAACAACTTCAGATTCGCAGACGATCTAATCAGCGCTGCATCAGTTGGAGATACTATGGAGTTCACAAGAACAATATGAGATGGCTTATGGTTATTGCAACGATGTTATCTCGCAATTTGTGTCACTTGGGATGAGTATTTATTGGGATATGTTATATGATTTAATAGAGGTATTGATTCTGAAGGCAAGTCAAGGAGAAATCACAAGAACGTGAATCAGTCTAGTAGTGGTTTGGATCGACATGGTTAAGGAAATGACTGTCTCGTCCTATGTGGTAAGACTATACAGGTGATTTGTGGTTGTACATGCGAGATTGGTAGCCTCCTTGATTTGATTGATTTGGGGGTATTTGATTCTGATGGTTCTATTACGTGTATATAGATTCAGAAGAGTTATGAAATTTAGACTACAAATTGAGGTTTGATTTTCTATGATTATGGGAATTATGTTGCGTGTTGCAATTGTCCTTCTGAAATAAGTCGAGTGAAATGGGGTTCTAGCCGATGAAATGTTTATTGTACTTGAGGTTCAGGGGATTTTGATGAAATTCTTGGACTCTCGCATAGAGGCATTATGGGTGCAGTGAGCGATACGGAGATTGGAAGTTGAGGATCAAGGTTGCGGTTCGTCATGATATCGAAGGAGCGGGGGAATGTTTAAGGTGTTCAGAGTATGCTGGCATTATTTTCGGGCAGTATGAGGATGGTCTGTTTTGTGGAAGAAGTTTTGGGTATTAAAATGCGGATGCTTGTCTAGCACTATGGAAATAGCATGGTTTATGGCCATTAATGTTCATATTTTACTACCTAGCGGGGAAGGTCGTGGGAGTATATCCCACAAGAAGATCGTATAAGTGTGATGTGTTAGTCATTTGATTTTTAGATATTGAAATTAGGTATAAAGATTTTGGTGTCGAGGTTATGACTGAGAGGTGCTCTATTCCTTTGGTTGTAGTCCTGTGTAGCTTGTCGTTATTGCACTTTAGCTATGCTTGTGTTTTTATAGTATGTGGCGCTATCAGTCTCCCAAGAGTTGTGTTTATGCACTTGGAGTTCTTGTGGTCGATACTCGAGAATTTTGTAGGTATGAGCATTATGGCTCGATGGGTAGTTTTTTATTGATTATTATGTGTGGATCGGGTGGCAAGCCGCCATGGGTATGATGTTTGGATCGGGTTGCACGTTGCAACAGTATCATGTGTGGACCGTGTTGCACGCCGCAACAATGAAATGTTAAATACGGTTACCTATACTTATTTGTGTGTATTTTGTTTCACATTCCCTGAGAAAGGTTCATAGCACCTATTGGCCATTTTATTCACTGCGCGGGCTGGGTAGGTCTTTGCCAGAGTTCGTTCTTCCTTATGTTTCATATTCGAGTTGTAGCTTGTTGGTGAATTGATAGTGTCATGTGAGATTTAGTCAGTGTTTGAGGTGGCTTATTTCCTGAGCAGCTTGTACTAGGTGAGACGAGGCTATTGGTTCTAAAATCAGTGCGATCAGATTTATGTAAAGTATATTAAAGGGAAGATGTCACTTTCAATTCAGAATGTGGTAATGGTTCTTGTCAAATGGGGAAACTCCATGAGATATTGATTTGACGGATGGTTATGAGTTCTTGCACATCTCTTTCATCATTGTGGTATTGTGAGGGTTGAAACCAGGCTTATGTATGTTATGATGTATAGTACGGGCATCTAGTTCGTGAAATTTGCAGCTATTGTAGTCGGAGAATATAATTATGAACGTATGAAATGTGTGGTACATTGACTGATCTTAGAATGAGTGCATAATTATATTTGGTACTGTGGGTGGAGATTGTTACGGTGTTCGTATGTTGGAGTCAGACTTGGTACAAAATTCTGAATGTTGAAATTTGGTCCTAAGGTTTTTTGGCTAAAATAAAAGGGAGGATCTTCAGTCTGGCTCAAGCTAATGAGCTCACATGGGTTGTGGTGGTAAAAAATGGTGCACGAGGTGTTAAATAGTGATTTTTGGTCAACTACAGAACGGTTCTTAGCACGTTCGAGGACAAACATATGTTTAAGTGGGGGAGAATGCAATGATTGAGCGATCATTTTAAGCTCTAGCGCGTCACCCGGAGGTTTGAGGCATTGAGTAGCTTCACTTTATGCATTATGACTTGTAGGTGTGGTCGAAATATAATTTCGGAAAGTTCGGAGTTGTTTGAGAAGGAAAATTCTTAATTCGGAAGTTTAAGTAGTCTAACGTTTGAATTTTGAATAAACATCCTCGGAATCGGGATTTGAAGCTTCCAATATGTTCATATGATGATTAAGGAATTGGGCGTATATTCGGGTTGAGTATTGGGTGGTCCGGGAGCATCTCAGCGCTTAATATTGAAAGTTGGCATTTTGAGGATTTAGAATTTCCTAGGTTTGAAGTGGACCTTGGTGTTATAGATGTCCGTTTGAGGTTTCGAGCCTCGGAAGAGCTACGTATCATGATTATGACTTGTGCGTAAAGTTTGGCGTCATTCCGGGATGTTTAAGTATGAATCGAACGCGTTCGTCAAAGTTTTAATGTTTGGAATTTTTCCTATGTTTGACCATGTTTTGACTTTAAGGCTACCGGGTTCGGATTTTTGGTTCGGGACATGGAATGTGTCTTTTTCGTCATTTAGAACTTTCCTGCAAAATTTTGTGCCATTTGGAGTTGATTTGATGGGGTTTGGATGATTGGTTGCAATTCTAGAATTTCTTGAAGTTCATTGTGATTTTTTTTTGCTTTTTGGCGTCCGATTCATGATTCTAGAGGTTATTTTGGTGTTTTTATTGCCCAATCAAGTTCGTGTTATATTTCTAGATTTGTGTGGATGTTTGATTTGGAGGCCGAGGGCTCGAATGAGTTTTGGACGCATTCCGGAGGAGTTTGAGCAAGTTCTGATGCATTGTACTCGCATTTGCGAGGGTTTTATCGCATTTGCGATAGCCATATTTGTAAAATAATTCTCGCTTTTGCGAAGATGGGTTGGGGCAGGGGAGTTCGCATTTACGAACAAACTGTTGCTTTTGTGAAGTCACTAAGCTTGCATTTGCGAGTCTTTTGTCGCATTTGCGACGCAGACAATTTGGTTGGACTTCGCATTTGTGACGCCAATTTCTCATTTCCGATCATCACATTTGCGAGCTTCAATGCGACATCTGAGGCTGTTATTAAGACTTCATTTTGCGACCTAGCCCAATTCTCTCACACTTTCATTTGGTTGGGCGATTGTTGGAGCTCTTGGAGGCAAGATTTTCATCTTGAATTGCAAGGTATGTAATTCCAACATATTGTAAGGTAATTACATGGACTCTGTAAGGATTTAACATTGAAATTATAGGAAATAATGTAATTTTTGAAGAAGAAAGAAATCCTATTTTTGAATTTTAACCATGAAATTAGACATGAAATTAGTAACAAATTGTATATTTTAGTTCGTGGTGTTACTGGTAATGTTTATCTCAGAAACTTTTCGAAATTCGGGCACGTGGACCCAAGGGTTGACTTTGTTGACTTTTTGAGCGAGTTAGGAATTTTTAAATTGATTAATTATGAGTATTAGATTATACTTTTATTGGTTTGCACATTGTTTGACTAGTTTTTGATCGATGTGCATCGGTGTGAGGTGCTAAAAAGGCATTAGAGCCGATTATGGAACTTCGGAGTGAGATAAGTCTCTTGTCTAATCCTGTGAGAGGGAATTTACCTGTAGGTGTTATTCCTAATATATGCTACATGTTGTGGGAGGTGAACAGGTACAAGGTGACGAGTGTCCGTGTGTATGCCAGAATTCTTGATTATGTCCGGGTAGACCTTCGTTCACGTCATGCTTTAAATGTACTAATTGAGTTATCCTTACCTGTATAGTTCCTTTTTTTTCGCTACGACCTGAGACTAAGCTTGCGCAGAGTGACAGACTCGCTATTGTTGAGATTTGACGAGCTACTTGATTAGCCGCTGAATAATTGTCTTTCCCCTACGAATTTCACCTGCATTGGTTGTTTACATCGATAAGCTTGCTTAAGTTTCATAGCTCACATGTATATTCGTGACTGGGGTCAAGAATCTGTTAAAGCTTCTTATTCTTATGGTATCGGGTGGTTCGCCTCGTTAGTATCAAGTATCATATTCTTATGGGATCAGGACATTCGGCAATATCAATATTATATTGTTATGGGATCGAGATATTTGCCTCGGCAGTATCATTATCATATTCTTATGGGATCGGGCCGTTCAACTCGACGTTATCATATTTTTATGGTATCAGGCTGTTCGCCTCGGCAATATCATATTATTATGGGATCCGGCCATTCACCTCGGCAGTATCATATTCTTATGCGATGGGGCCGTTCGCCTCGGTATTTCTATAAATTACTCTTATGGTATCGGGCCCTTCGCCTCGACAGAATCATGCGTAATATTTTACAAGAAGCCAGTGTATCCTTGAGTTTTCCTGACTTAAATTGTGACGTTCTATTTGATTGGGGACTATTATATATTTATACTCCGGTTGAAGAGGTAACCGACAATTGAGAGCTTGTGTATACTATTCAGAGGAGGCTCGTACCACTTACCTATATTTGCTTACACTATTTATTTTCCATTCCTCATGCTTGTTTACTTTCAATTGTACTTAATTTATTGGACCACTAATAAGTGTCAATGTCTACCACTCGTCACTACTTCTCCGGGGTTAGGCTAGATACTTACTAGGTACCCGTTAATTACCTACCCATGCTACACTTCTGCACCTATCGTGCAGGTATATATTTCTGGTTTTCTTTTGGGCGCAGCTAGTTCGGGGTCTTACGATGAGCTGCATCCCATGTTACGATCCGCAACATACGGAGTGTCAATCAAATTTATTTATATGTTTCCTGTCTAACTTGTATTCCAAGCACACATTGTATTGTTATTGTACTTTCTAGTAGATGCACATCAACTTGTGGCACCGGGTTTTGGGGGTGTTCTAGAATTCCTTATGGATTGTTTTACATTGATTCATTTTCACTTATTATTTTAATGAAATTGTACGTAATTATGATTTATTTAATGCACATACCTCTCGATCTAAGTAAGATTCATGATTTTAAAAATAATAAAATGAATATTAAGTGTTGGCTTGCCTAACATCGACGTTAGGGGCCATCACGGCCTATAGTGGAATTTGAGTCGTGACAGCTTGTGATGACCCGATGTGACATCTAGAGTTTTAGAACCTAATTCCGTGTTTTGAAGTCTCTAGTATCTTCTTTAAGCCTTCCTCGATTTGCATGCACAGTCCGGGTATTATTTTCGGAAGGCTTTTATGTTAAAAACTGATAAAATGTGAAATTTTGCCTTAAACATTTATTTGATTTGACTTCGGTCAACATTTTGAGAAAACATACTCGGATCCGTGTTTTGACGGTCCCGGTGGGTTCGTATCGTGATTTTGAAACTGGGCGTATGCCCGTAATTAAATTCGGAGGTCCATAGCTCGAGTTATTGATTTTTGTCAAAAATTGAAAGTTTAAAGGTTTAATGATTTGAAAGAATTGGCTGATATTTACATTTATTGATAGCGGGTCCGTATTTTTGTTCCGGAACTCGATATAGTTTCATTACTATATTTATGACCTTCTTGTCAAATTTGGCGAGAAACGAAGTCGATTTAACATGATTCGGATATCCTGTTGTGAAAATAGATGTTTTAAAGTTTCTTGAAAATTTCATTTGATTTGGTGTTCGATTCGTAGTTCTAGGCGTTATTTCGATGCCACCTGGTTTCCGTCTTCGTAAATATGAATTGGGCAGGGTGGGTTTTACTTCCACACGAACGCGAGGCAACAGTCGCGAACACGGAGCATTGAGGGGCCTGCTCTATGCGAGCACGACCAGTCACACTCAAACGCGTAGTCTATTGAGGTGGTGGAGGGGAAAGCATGGGTTGTTCTACGCGAACGCGAGCCCAGGCTCGCAAACGTGATGACCAGGGGGATAGACCATCACGAATGTTTGCATCCCCTTGCGAACGCGTAATCCACTGAGGGTTTGCTCTTCGCGAATGCGTTAGGTTTCACGCGAACGCGATGAACACAGGTTTATAACAGTATATCTTGTACATATACTGTTATCTGCACATGTTTATTATGTGAGTGTCTTGCCATATCATCGTGACTACTTCTTCGAGATTAGGCTCGACACTTACGAGTACATGGGGTCAGTTGCACCCATACTACACTCTGTAGTTCTTGCGCAGATTTTGGTACCAACCCTAGCTATATGTGAGGCGCAACAACTTGGACTTGTTTGCTGGAGACTTGAGGTAGATCTGCTGATGTCCGCAGATCTTGGAGTCCTCTTCTAGTTTCCCTATTTTACTATTTGTTTTCATTCAAAACATTTTGTATTTATTTCAGGGTTTGTTTGTATAAAATCTTAAACACTCATGAGTTGTGACTCCAGATTCGAATTGCAGTAGATATTATGGGTATTTATGTTATTCCGTATTTCAGATTTAGCTTGTATTTGGTTTAATTGATTCTGTTATTGAAATTAACTAAAATTGACTTAACGGTTCTCTAACGTTAGCTTGCCTAGCAAGTCAAATGTTAGGCGCCATCACGGCCCCGATTCGAATTCCAGGTCGCGACAAGTTGGTATCAGAGCACTAGGTTGCCTAAGTCTCAAAATTCACGAGAAGGCTTAGTAGAGCCTGGAGGATTGGTAGAGATACGTCTGTGCTTATCTTCAAGATGAGGATTAGGAAGAATTTCACTTCTATTCTTCTCTATCGTGTGATTTTATTCTATCATTGCTGATTGAACTCTTTTATTCATGTCCTTTCGCAGATTGTGAGAACGCGTGCTACGTCTTTAGCTTGACAGTAGACGGATCCCCCAGTGGCAGCTCCTTCGAGGGGCAAAGGTCGAGGTCGAGGCCGAAGCCGCGCCGGAGGCCGATGCAGGGGCAAAGATCAGCCTAGAGCTCGAGTAGCAGCACCAACATTGTGGCCTGAGGTGGAGTTTCATGAGGATATTCTAGCCTAGATTGTGCAAGTTGGACCAGCTCAGGTCCCGGAGGGTGTCATCGCCACCGCAGTGCTTCAGGATGCTCTAGTTTGTTTGGTGGGCCTTATGGAGTATGTGTCCCAAGCCGGTATATTTCCTATGGCACCATCCGTCTCTCAGGCTGGGGGAGGAGTACAGACTCCCGCTACTCACACCCGGAGTAGATCGCTCCCCATTATCAGACTACAATAGCCTCGCCAGTTGGGGTAGTTCAGGCAGTTGTTTTGGCACAAGCCAGTGATGAACCCGCCAAATCTTATGAGGCTTTATGGAGATTGGACAGGTTTATTAAGCTCTTTCCAGTTCACATAAGTGGTGCACCTTCAGAGGACCCACAAGATTATCTTGACACCTGTTACGAGGTGTTGCGGAACATATGTATCGTGGAAACTGATGCGGTTAGTTTTACTGCATTTAAGATGACGGGTTCCGCCATGAAATGGTGGAGGGATATGTGTTGGACTAGACGAGTTGGGATGCCTGCTCTTACTTAGGACCAGTTTGCTCAGCTCTTCCTAGATAAGTTCCTCCCTATCACATTGAGGGAGAATTATCTTCGGTAGTTCGAGCGTCTCTAGCAGCGCAGTATGACTGTTACTCAGTACGAGACCCGTTTTGTGGATCTGGCCCATCATGCTATTCTTTTGCTTCCTACCGAGAGAGAGAAAGAGGGTGAGGAGGTTTGTTGAGGGACTTGCTCAGCCTATGAAGTTGCAGATGGCTAAGGAGACCGGTAGTGAGATTTTCTTTCAGACGGTTGCCAATGTCGCTAGGAGAGTAGAGATGGTTCTTGCACAGGGAGGAGGTCAGGGGTCTGACAAGAGGCCTCGTCATTCCGGTGGGTTTAGTGGTGCCTCGTATGGAGGCAGGGGTACCTTTTTGTTGGTAGAGGATATCCTCCCAGGCCGTTTCATTCAGCACTCCAGGCATCCCACGGTGCTTCAGGTGGTCGTGGCCCTCATATGCCTTATTCCGATCAGCAAGCCTACAGCAAACCACCAACTTCTATTAGTGCACCTCCGCTAAAGAGTATTTGGGTGGTTTCTCAGGTCGACAGGGTTAGTTTTAGGGACATTCATCACAATAGCTGAGGTCCTGTTATATTCGTGTTGACCCGAGGCACATTGCTAGGTTTTGCCCTCGGGCACCGGGCAGCTCGCAACATCGGGGTTCACATGCCATAGTCCCGACACTAGTTTCTACACCACCTACTCAGCAAGCTATAGGCAGGGGTCAGGCAGCCAGAGGTATAGGTCAGACTGTTAGAGGTGGAGGTCAGGCCGTTAGAGGTGGAGGCTAGCCAGTTAGAGGCCGTCTTAGAGATGTAGTTCGGAGTGGTAGGGCCCAGCCCCAATGTTATGCTTTCCCATCCAAGACTAAGGCTGAGTAATCTGACACTGTTATCACCGGTATTGTTTCAGTTTGCCATATGGATGCTTCAATTCTATTTGATTCGGGCTCTACTTATTCCTACGTGTAATCCTATTTTTCTTCATATTTTGTGCCTCGTGATTCATTGAGTGCTCCTGTGTATGTGTCCACACATGTGGGAGACGCTATTGTTGTAGATTGTGTTTATCGTTCGTGTGTTGTTACCGTTGGTAGACTTAGGACTAGTGTTGATCTCTTACTTCTCGATATGGTTTATTTTGATGTCATTTTGGGTATGGATTGGATGTCACCTTATCATGCTATAATGTATTGTCAAGCCAAGACAGTGACCTTAGCCTTGCCAAGGTTGCCTCGCTTTGAGTGGAGAGGGATTTCTGGCCATTCTACTAGTAGGGTTATCTCTTATGTGAAGTCTCGGTGTATGGTCGAGATTGGGTGTCTAGCTTATTTGGCTTATGTCCGCGATTCTATCGGAAGTTCCTTCCGTGGATTCAGTACCAGTTGTCCATGAGTTTCTAGAAGTGTTTCATGTAGACCTGCCGGGGATGCCACCCGACAGGGATATTGACTTCTGTATTGATTTAGATCCGGGCACTTAGCCTATCTCCATTCCACCAAACCGTAGGAATGGAACATGAAGCGTAAGTGTCTCCATATCGAGTTTGTTTCATCACCTATTTTTCCTCTTCCGATTTGACCTCCTTCTTATTTGATTGATTTTCCTCTGATTGCGTAGCCACCATTTGGTTCCCCGGAGCAGTCCAAGACCTCCCCGGATGGATCAAACGCTTAGACGCTGCTTTTCCATATAGCAAGCGCGTTTGGTGTGATTTATCCAAGACGCAGTGGCAAGACAAGAACCACGATATGCTTAAATTTTCGTCATTTCCACATTCTTTGTAAGTATTCTTTATGGACGTAAGTTTGATGCATCATGCCTGTGCAGGCCTCGGGGAAAGCGTTTCAATGAGACTGGCCCTCCTGGTGAAGAAAAGGCTTCGGAACTCACCAAGGACAAGAAAAGGAAGAAACAGACACCGACGGAGTATCCGAAACCCATGAGAGCAAAGGCTCGGAAGCCCAAGATGCTACAGTCCTAACCTCGACGGATGCTGAGAGCCTGCATGCCGAGGAAGAAGATGACGATGCTCGACCTTTGGTACAAAGGGTAAAACGAAGCACTGACGCTTCAAAAATGGTTGGGCAGAAGACTGCCGAGTCGGCGGTGGCTGATGTTTAGCTTAAAGTGTATATATTTCTATGTATATCGCCTCATATTTTACTTTTGTTTCGTGAGCTTTACATGTTAAATGTGAGGATTTATACTAATTTGAAGTGCTTTTATGTGTAGGAATGATTCAGGATCAATTGGTGGCGAAACGCACGAAATTAGAGCCAAAATGCAAAAACCGGGCAAAAAGTGATTTTGGGCGTCACAGGCAGGGCTAGGCGCCACCTGTGGCGCTAGAGGCAGAAACTTAATTGGGGCAGCGCCCGGTGCTAGCCAGGGCACCGCTGATGGGAATTTTTCCTATTTTGCCAGGGACACGGTTATTTCGGCTCTAAACCTACCCAACGCGTATAAAAGCAAGTCTAAGCTTACTTTTGAGGGGATTCACGCCATTTTGGAGAGAATATACACACGAAATTGCTAGTGAGCGAAGGATCATCAATTTTCTTCATCTTTTTCTAGTATTTACAATTAATTCAACAATTATGCAATTGTTTGATTATATCATGAGTGGCTAAACACCTATTGTTCTGCTGTTGTGATTTAGCCATGGATATTGTTGTTCGACATTCGTTTAACCTTGATTATAATTCACTAAATATATGGTTGTTTCTTTAATTCTTTGATTAATGGCTTAATTGTCTGGCCATCAGTTAGGTTCTATATACTATCTATGCTATGCTTGGGAAAGCCGTGTATAGGTTAGAGAAGCATTGAAGACAGTGCGATCTTAACCCTTCTGGGGAGTGGATTAGTAGTTAGGATAGGAATATACCTAGTCACCATGCTAAATTAAATATCGTAATCTTAGTGCGTTCTGATAGATTAATTTCACAGGAATATAGGCATTAATCTATTGAGAATAGGCGAGTAGTGCTTCGGGAGAAGGCTATGAGAGCATTTATCGATTAATTAGCAACCATGAGTGAATTACATGAAGGGGAGAGTTAATTAGAATTCAATACGAGTGGTGAATCGATCACAACCCTGGAATATTTGTGTCTATTGAATACACAACAATACTCGCGTTACTTGATAATTAGTTATTTCGTAGAATTGTAGTATAAAGTAGTTACATTCCTGGATTTTTACTTTGGCTTGATTAAATAACAATTACAGTGATTTAGTAAGTAGTTTACACAAGCCTCTGTGGGTTCGACATTCGATTTATCATTATATTACTAGTAAGACCACATATACTTGCGTGTGCGTTTGGGACAAACAGTGGCCGAAGCGGACCCACCTTGTGTTAGTGAGACCCTTGAAAAGGGTTTGGGCACAGTCCCTGAGCCACTCACTGGACATGGAACAGTTCGTGTTGGTGAGATCGGCGGGCCTGATTTCGAAATTTTTCGGGGATGAAAAGAAGCCTCGGTGGAAGTTGATGTCGTAGGCGGCTTTCAATCGGGCCCGTCATTTTCTCCGGGGGAGAGAAGGGATGCCCAGAACAGTGGTGCTGCGGTCATGGGGATTACTTCATCGGTGTCGAGGAGGATGCTGACCTCGATGCCCCCGCGCTCTTGAGGAGGCTGAGAAGCTTTAAAAGCAAGTGATCTTCTTGATATACTATTTGTGCTTCAAGTTTTTATTCTTGTTTTTCTAACTTTCCCTCTTCATGTTGTAGGTCAAGAAGCTGTATGACTAAGCCTTCTGTAAGCTACAAGATGAGTTGAATCATCATGAGGAGGATCTCTAGAAGCTTACACCGGAGTCAAATGAGCTGAAGGCTCTATGCGCCCGAAAAGATGAGTTGATCAACCTCCGAGCATGCTCGGAGAGAGCGTTCCACGAGAGGGATAATTTCATCGAGCAGGTAATCTGGTACCCATAATCTTATTTCTTATTGTCAGAATTGGTGCTAATTATCTTGTCTTCTGCATATTTCAGATTACTAAAAAGGATGTCGTAGTGCGGAAGCTTCTAGAGGAGATCATGGCCAAGGACGCCGAAATCCTCGAGCTGACGTGGCTGAATGATGTCGTGGCCTCCGAGAGGGACATACTTCGGGAAGAGCTATCCTTGACTCAGGGCCTTCTTCAAGGTGCTCAGGAGGAGACTGCTGCATTATCCGCAGCCAAGTTCGAGGCCGACGAATTTGTTTCTTCATAAAGGGATGATGCCACCACAAATGATCGGCCCAGGGAGCTATCCGAAAAGGCCGAGCTAAAACTAGCTCAGGATGTTGCTCATGCTCGCTTGCAAGCTAGGATGCAAGCCTTCGAGGAAGCGAGTGCCAAAGGTGCCGATCTCTCTGCCAAGATTGAAGAAGCCAGGGCCTTGGAGGAAGAATCAGCAGTCTCAACTACTTCGGATGAGGGCTCCGGAAGCGACTCAAGCAGTAATGAAGGCGAAGAGTAGATTTACTTACTATTTTTTCTTTTTATTTTTTTGTACACGGGATCCTCGGGGGATCTTTTTAAAATACCATTGTAAATATATTTTTTGGAATGCAAAAGATCTCTTCGTTTCATATTTTCAAACTTTGCCCTGCAATGTTTATGCAAAAGTCGAACTTCGAGCTTTGAATTTAGCTCTTTGGAGACCGTACTTGCAGTAATAGAGATCCTCGGGATTGAACACCTTCTCGAGGCTAGGTTGGTATGGGAGTTTCGATCCCTCGAATTTTGTATGAAATCGTCATTCATATGACATGACCGTGAAGTGATGGAAGTGGCCCCGCCGGTACACTTCCTCAAAAGTTATAATGAATTTGTCAGAATTAATCGGTCCTCAAAGTAGATGAATAGTCGCCGCTTGCTCTATATATATGCTCGCTTCTTCTTCAGTTTAGGTATTGCAGCTTGCAAAACTAATTTTCTCTTTGAAGTTCTCTTCCTTCTCTCAGCTTTTCTATTTCTATATTTCAAAGATTTTGCTTGAGCTTTCTTCCTCTTTATCTTTATTCAAATAGTTATTGCTTCCGTGCCCAAATCCGCTCACCAAGAAGAGGGAAACTCTACTTCTACTTCTTGCTCGATCGGTGGTACACCGCCGGCGTATGGCGAGTTAACCTCGAGTTGTTTTGCTTTGAGAAAAGACATTGCAATAGAGAAACCGTTTGATGCTCCGGGCCATCGAGAGCATGCGTTGAGGTTTATTCGATCAGTAGAGGAGAATCACCTTGAGGCCGTGAGGAGAGGTTGTGGATGCGGAGAAAATGTGATGCTGCAGATACCTTCCCGAGAAGAGAATATTGTGGCCCACGTAGAGGGATTCCTGAACGTGTACACGTACCCATTTACAATGGGCCCCCTCGACCTCCTTCTGATCGAATTTTGTAAAAGGTATTGAGTGACTTTGGCTCAGATTCATCTGTCCTTCTGGCGGATAGTGCTGATGATAAGGTTCTTCAATGAAAAGGCTGAGCTCGAGTGTACCCTTAGCCACCTTATCAGATTATACCGGCCTCTGCATTTTGGAGGCATGATTGCGTTAGTACGCCGATCCACTAAGCCTTTTATTGCCAGTGACGATGAGGACCAGAACTGAGGATGGATGAGTCGATTTGTCCTAGTGAGGACCGTCGGCATTATTCCTGCAAAGTACTACGTCGTACCTTAGTGCCTTTTGCTCTTGATGATTTATAAGAATGTTTATTTTTCTCTTTCTCAACGGTCCCATAGATGCCAGAAGAGATCCCCGATCTTGCGGACTGGACTCGGAGGCTGGCAGCTTCCTCATCATATGATGAACGCAAGTGGCAATATCTGTCAAATAGAAGATGGGCAGCAAAGCACCACGGTATGCGCCATATGGTTGCCTTTTGAGGAATGCTTTCCTTTATGTGTATTAAATCCGTCATCGCAGGCGTTGGTGGATTCTCCGAGATGAGACCGTGCCCCCTCAAAGAGAGGGAAGGACCGTCGGATTTGGTGCCGAGGGAGGATAATAAGCGGAAAAGGTCCTCGAAGGATGAGGACATTCATAATGAGGCGGGGCCTGCCCGAGGGCACAAAGAAGATGCCGCCGCTGAAGAGGACCTTATATACGTTGGTTATTCTGCGGACATCAATACTCTTGGGGAGGATGGTTCTGCATCTATGGCTCGAATCAGGGGCCTCCCGAGGTTCCCGAACCTGCTGGACTTGAGACCTCTAGCCTCGAGGGAAGGAGCAAGAGTCCTTTACCACCATCTGCTTCCCCTCTCGAAGATACTTCGAGGGACGTTTGTAGTCAGGGGCCGCCTAAATCAAGTGTAGTCTCGAGTGATCATATCCTCACCGAGAGCGGTTCAAATGGGGCCGATGGGACCAGTCTAGTAGATGCATGCTCAACTTTTGAGGAGGCTCAGTGGCTCTGTTTTGATGGTGAGTTTTGGTTGACTTTGTTGGGTTTTTAGCTTTGTATTTTCATCTTTTGAATTGAAGCTTCTTTTTCATAGGCTTTTGAGAAGCTTAAGTTCGAGCTGCTCCATTATGAGGCCAAGTTGCGGGAAGCCTTGGGTAAGGAGAAATCTTTCAGGCTTCTTTGCGATAAGAAGACAAGAAAGTTGATATATCTTTGATCAGAGGTGAATTGGAGTCGAGCCTATAAAGGCAATCTCGAGTAACAGGTAATCCTTATTTGAGGGAGTACATGCTTCCTTTCCCGCCTTCGAAAACTAATGTTTCGGTGTTTCAGTTGCAGAGAAAAATGGAGGCGTTGGAACGCCTTTGGGGCAAAGTCGGACAGGTCAATTCAAAATGCAATGCGTTGAAGACACATATAGGTGTTCATGCTGCATCCCAAAGGAATGCTTTGGCCAAGGCTTCTTCCCTCGAGGTACAATTCCGCAATGCTCGAGAAAGTAGCTCGATTCATATGGGCAGGATTGTCAAGCTCAAGTATGATCTTTTGAAGATGAAGGCCGAGTTCGTGGACGCCCGGGCTGAAGCTGAAGAAGTTTGAGCAAAGGCTGATAAGAAAGTGGTCGTTTACTTAAAAGATGTTGCCGATGCTTGGGCTGAGGTCAGGGGAACCTTTGACGGAGAGAGGAGGGGCGATGAATATGCCCGATATAGATCTTGGAGGGAGACCCTTGAAGAGATTCATGCTAGGGGATTTGATCTCTCGGAGGAGATAAAGCAGGCCAAGGTGGATGAGATCGACACCAAGTTTTTCCTTTCTTCTGGTGCCTATGCTGATATTTGAATGCCGTCGAAGGAGTTGTCCAAGGGGCCGTCAAGGGAACTGGTCCGAGGGGCCGTCGAGGGAGCTGGTCCCGAGAGTAGACTAGGTTTTTCTTTCTTATCCTTTGTATAAAACTCTTGTGAAAGCATCATAAATGTATATTTGTATTACATATATATAAAAAAATCCTTTGGTATTTCCGATTTTCTTGTGTCTGTCTTTCTTATTGTTTTGAATTTTGATGCTTGTCAATAATTAGCCCGATGACTTGGACTTCGAAATGAAACCCTTGGGGTTCTAAATTGGCTCTGAGGCATTTTAGGCTGGCCGTGGGCTCTTTCCTCATTGGCCCTTAGGCTCTTTAGTTAACCGTTTAGGGATCAGTCCTCGAGTCCTATTTCGACACGAGCTCATCGACCTTTATGTTTTTTAAATCATCCCTGACGCTCTTTAGGCTAGCGCTTAGGCTCTTAGTAAGTGATATGTATTATGTATTACGAATAGTAAGTGAAATAGAGAGCAACATATGTTTACATTCTTTATCAGTGAATAATGATGCCCCTCCAAATGAACGACATCCCTCTTTATATAATAGGAGAATCCTAAATAAGGTACAACTCTAATAACAGAAGTAAATCCCATGATTGGCATTAATAAACGCTTGATTTGATCTGTTCCGGGATTTCCGTCGTGATCTTAGGTCGGTTGCTAATATCTCGTCATTCCGTTATTATGCTTTACTCGAAGTCAGTCATGCTCGGTCTCGATAGTTGCTGGCCTCGATCTTCAGCGAACACTTTGATCTCTAGGCTCAATATTCTACCTTCGAGCTCGATTCTGGTCTATTATGAGCTTACCCTCGAGGCTGCTCCCATGCCTATAAAATCGGATATGTCCTATTTTGACTATATACAAAGTTATATATACTAATAGTTTAGATTTATTTATACCATTTAGTGTACTTTAACCTCTTTTAATATTTCTACGAGGTAATCAAGTAATGATTATAATTAGAATCATCTAAATACATTATAACTAATTTCATAAAGTAAATTATAATATGCAACAAACTTAGATCTTATTAAAAATGTTATGTACTGATCCTTCGTTTTTTTTCATTGGGGTTAAAGGAGCACATGTGGAGCGTTAAATAGTTAGCCACTTTAATTTTTCCATCTTCCTTGCTTACAAAACTAGAGAAAAGAGGAAAAAGAGTAATAGCACCCGTAATGGAAGTTGATTGACGAGAAAAAATAAATAAGTGGAAACTACACGCGGTATCGTAGAAGGTTTTGTCCACCCACTGTGACGCACGGTGCGCGTATATAATTTTTGTCACCGTTCTTTCCAAATTGATACCTCTAGCTTTGTATTTTTCGTCTGTCCTGCCAATTGACATGTGTCCTCCACGCACACTCTCATTTTTTTCTATAACTATAGTTTTTGTCTTTTCCAAAAGCAGAAGAATATGTCCGGCGTGGTCACAACCACCCGATCCATATATCATCCTCCTAGACTGGTAGAAATAATATGCTAAGTGTAGACACGTGCAAAGTGTTCTATCATAGCTCGAATCGACAAATTTCATCAAAGGATAGCATTTATCAAGTTCATTCAGGGATTAAACATCTATGTAGCCTCAAATATGACTCAAATAGTTTACAACAATGTTACAAATGTAAGCAACATCATTGCTTAAGCTCAACAGTCAATTCGCGGCATATCATAGCCTAAGCACAAACCGGGCATGGATAAATACCCCTTGTGTTAGAAAATAGTCTTAAAACCCCACGCACATGCTCTCCCATAGCACGTAGCTATCACAAATAATTTGGCAACTAGTGCCTTAACCAAGTCTAGACACGAAACTTACCTCAAGCAAGTCAAATTACTCCACTAATAAGCCCTTCCCTCGCATTTCAACCTTCGAAAGGCCATAATCTAGCCCAAATAACGCAATACTATCAATAAAAGCTATATGGATTGATTCTAAGTGATAAAGCTAACATCTTTAACCAAAATAAAAAATTCAACCCCGAGCTCGCACCTCAATATCTGATAAAATTCAAAAAATCCGAACACCCATTCAATTATCAGTGCAACCATACAAAAATCATCAAATTCCAACCACAAATCGCCCCTCACATCCTCAAATTTCACTATACAATAACATAGTCCAAAAATCCTCAAATTCCAACTTAGATTCATGAGAAATAGGTGAAATAATCAAGGGTATTTAATATTTATGGACAATAGTGATTAAAAGTAACGTGCCTCTTCAAGTAAGGTGGAAACCTAAAATATCGCCTTAGTTCGAACTTCAAAATCCCTAAAATGAGTAAAACAACTAAACAATTTGATCTTTAAATACTACGAGCGATCACACTTATGCGGCGGAAATAAGTTCCCCCGTACTTCCGCTTTTGCAGAAAAATCATTGAATAAGTTCCCACCTGTGGCGCTGGAGGCAGAAACTTAATTGGGGCAGCGCCCTGGTGGGTGCCCGGCGCTAGCCAGGGCACCGGTGACAGGAATTTTTCCTATTTTGCCAGGGACACGGTTATTTCGACCCTAAACCTACCCAACACATATAAAAGCAAGTCTAAGCTTATTTTTAGGGGATTCATGCCAGTTTGGAGAGAATATACACATGGAATTGCTAGGGAGCGAAGGATCATCTGTTTTCTTCATATTTTTCTAGTATTTACAATTAATTCAACACTTAATGCAATTGTTTGATTATATCATGAGTGGCTAAACACCCATTGTTCTGGGGTTGTGATTTAGCCATGGATATTGTTGTTCGACATTAATTTAACCTTGATTATAATTTACTCAATATATGGTTGTTTCTTCAATTCTGTGTTTAATTGCTTAATTGTCTGGCCAACAGTTAGGTTCTATATACTATCTATGTTATGCTTGGGAAAGCCATGTATAGATTAGAGAAGAATTGAATAGAGAGCGATCATAACCCTTCAGGGGAGCGGATTTGTGGTTAAGATAGGAATATACCTAGTCACTGTGCTTAATTAAATATCATAATCTTAGTGCATTCTGATAGATTTATTTCATAGGAATATAGGAATTAATCTATTGAGAATAGGCTAGTAGTGTTTCGGGAGAAGGCTATGAGAGCATTTATCGATTAATTAGCAACCATGAGTGAATTATATGAAGGGGAGAGTTAATTAGAATGCAATAGGAGTGGTGTATCGATCACAACCCCGGAATATTTGTGTCTATTGAATACACAACAATACTCGCGTTACTTGATAATTAGTTATTTCGTAAAATCGCAGTATAAAGTAGTTACGTTCCTGCATTTTTACTTTGGCTTGATTATTTAACAATTATAGTGATTTAGTAAGTAGTTTACACAAGTCTCTGTGGGTTCGACATTCGATTTATCATTATATTACTTGTACGACCACGTATACTTGCGTGTGCGTTTGGGACCAGCAATTTTTTGGCGTCGTTGCCGGGGACTTGAATATAGACTACTTTCTAATTTTTGCTTTAATTATTTATTTCATCTAGTCTAACGTTACTTGATCTTTGATCTAATCTCAGGAACTTCGATTGAACGCGTAGGGTCAGAAGCCAGGGCAGACTTGACGGCTTTGACCCCGAACCTGAGAGAACATTTCACAGTTGGTTGAGTGAAGCAAGGGATACAGACAATATTCAGGACCTCATTCAATCTCCTACGAACATGGTAGAGGAACAACACATGGCTGTTCAGGAGGTAGCAATGCCCAGTATTGCTAATGTTACCTCCAACATCGTGAAACCCAGAATAATTGGGCACTTTGAACTGAAACAGAGCATGATCCAACTACTTCATGCAAACGGGCAGTTTATGGGTCTTCCACACGAGGATCCACAGCAGTACATTCTGAACTTCTTGGAGATTAGTGATACTTATATCACTAACGGGGTCACGCCAGATTATGTGAGGCTCACGCATTTCCCATTCTCTCTGTTGGGAGAAGAAAAGCGATTGCTAAAGGCAGAACCAACTAATTCCATTACAACATGGAACGATTTGGCAAGAAACTTTCTGGCAAGGTTCTTCCCTTCAGGAAAGACTGCAAAGATCATAAGTGAGATAGTCTCCTTTAAACAGAAAATATGTGAATCTTTATATTCAGCATGGGAAAGGTTCAAGGGGCTACTCAGAGACTGTCCTCATCACAATTAAACAAATGAGGTGTTAGTTCGCACTTTCATTGAGGGGCTCCATCCCCAAACAAAAATTATGCTAGATGCAACAGCTGGAGGTCAGGTATTGGAGAAGAATTATGATGAAATATTTGCATTATTGAATAAATTCTCCAAAATCAATCCAGAATAGCAAGGTGAGATAGGAAGGAATGTTGTTCAAAAGTCACCAGGGGTTCTTGAACTAGATGTTGTATCATCATTGTCAGCTCAGATATCTACATTGACTAACCAAGTTAAACAGATGACCCTGATCATTAACAAGCAACAGTCTCAACCACTGCAACAGGCCCAGCGAGTGCAACCAGTGTAACAGATTCAGGTATTTTGTGAAGTCTGTGGAGAGGGTCACCCGAGTGACTTATGCCTAGCCAATCCAGAGTATGTCTGCTGTGTGGGTAATGCGAATAGGGGCCAAGCAAATCAATATGGGAACACTTATCACCCCAACTGGAGAAACCACCCAAACTTCTCTCGGGGTGGAAATCAAGGCACTCAAAATCATTACAGGCCTCCAGCACCTCAAGCACCTTAACAACAGTACAAACCACCTCAGGCTGAATAATCAGCTAGCCTTGAGGAGATTATGAAGAGAATGATGAACGATGTTGGCCTATGTCACTTAATGGGTTTTGAAGATTGACAAATATTGGTAAGTTGAACCAGGTCCATCAGAGCATACACACCTGAACGGAGACGTTGGCACAACAATCGTACAAGCATAGGAAATATTAGTGATTGCTGAGTATCAAAGAACTAACAGGATGTCTCCTAATACGAAAAGATTGCAAACTGATGAAGAGAATAGAAGTTGAATTCGGCAAGGAGAGAAACGAAGGAAGGAAGTTGAGTTTGATAAGAACATGTTCTCCCAGGTAGAATCAGACCAGAACTCAACAACTGACTTTATAAATACTCAAAGTATTACTGCTGAAAAAAAAAAAAAAAAAGGCGCACAAAGACTAAATTGAATCAAGTTGTGTAAGCAACATTCCCAGGTTATTTGCAAACAAAAGTATTGTGTAGAGGCTACCGTTCAACTAGAAGAAGCATTTCCATCGTTTATCATTGAATCTAGTTGGTTGTAGTAGGAGTTTTAACATTGTATCTTTTCAGATTTCTTAGAAGCAAATTGTAATAGGTACACACTGTTCAAGTTAGAGTTAGCTTGAAGTCTGTAGAAATTAGCTAGAGCCTAGTTGATACAAAGTGGATTAGAGATAGTCCTAGGATTACAAAAGATTTTATTTTGTAAGTCCGTTTGGCTCAGAGTGTTTAGTGAAATGTTTGAGCAAATCCTACTGAGGAGTAGGTCGTGGTTTTTTCACATTTTGAGCCAGGTGTTTTTCACGTAAAAAATATCTGTGTCTTTACTTTACTGCTTTATTATTTCGCAAATAGTAGTAAGTAGTACACCAAGAAGAACCAGGTTCTTCTTATTCGACAGAACTCGAAAATTGGGTACTACACAGTTGACTTATAATATTATGTAGTATTGAAGTCTAAAACAATTATTGGTATCAGAGCAGGTTATCCTTGAAAAGGATGACACCTTGGAAAAGATCAAGATGAGTGCACCACCTGGGAACTGGGAAGGTCAATCAACTGCAAGGCCACCACTCTTCAATGGCCAGTATTATTCTTGGTCGAAGAATAAAATGAAGGATGACCTTATTGGAGAGGACTGTGAACTCTGGGACATAGTCACTGATTGACCACTTGCAACAATGAAGAAAACTGTTGAAGGTGTAGATGTACCTAAGACTACGGCTGACTGCACGGCTGAAGATCTGAAGAAATGGGAGAAGAATGCCAAAGCAAAGAAGTGGCTAGTGTGTGGATTAGGACCAGATGAATACAGTAGAATCCAAAGATGCATCACTGCCAAGGAAATCTACTATACAAGTATCCCATGAAGGAACATCTCAAGTGAAGAGGTCTATAGGTACACTACTATACTCTCAGTATGAAAACTTCACTATGAAAGGGAGAGACAATTCAGGAAATGTACACAAGGTTCACAACCCTTACAAATGAACTCAAGTCTCTTGGAAGAATTATACTTGAAGAAGACAAGATAGAGAAGATCTTGACATGGGTTCTGCCTATCTCCTAGGAAAGCAATATCACTGCTATCCAGGAATCCAAAAATATGGCAACCCTTAGACTGGATGAGTTGATTAGAAATATCACTGCTTATGAACTCAGAAGGCAAAACCAAGAAGATGGATGCCCCAAAGAAGGAGAGAAGTCTAGCACTGAGGATCATTGAGAGAGCTGATTTGTAAGAGGATGAGATGGCCATGATAACCAAAGAATTCAGAAACTTTCTCATGAGGAAGAAGGGCATCTCCAGGGGAGGAAACTTCAATAAGGCAAAGGCACCAGAAAGTTCAGCCAATGAGGGATGCTATAAATGTGGTAAGACTGATCATCTCATTAAAAACTGTCCTTAGTGGGAAGTAGATCGGAAAAAGGAAAGATATGAGAGAAGGAACAGGAGGAAGGAACAGGTTCAACCCAAGACAAACACAACAAAGGCTATGGTTGCTTCTTGGGGGGAAAGTTCAGATGAAGAATCAGAAGATGGTGAGACAGAAGATCAGGCTCTCATATTTGGAAACGGAAATAAAGGTGAAATTATTGGGGTTGGTAAGGTAGGTAAGGATGATACACGATCTATTGAACATGTGTATCTAATAGATGGATTGAAATATAGTCTGATCAATGTATCACAACTATGTGACAGAGGTAACCTGGTTTCTTTTACTTCCACAAAATGTTTTGTGATTAACCTGCTTACTGACAAGATTGTTTTGCAGGGAAAAAGAATGAATAACATCTATGTCATAGATTTGTCCACATTGTCTGAAAATGAACTCAGTTGTCTAAGTGTGTTGGACAATGATCCCCTCTTGTGGCACAAACGACTTGGTCATTCAAGTCTAACTCAGCTTAACAAACTAGTCTCTAAGGACTTAGTGGTAGGACTTCCTAACATTAAGTTCAAGGAAGACAAATTATGTGAGGCATGTGCCAAGGGGAAGCAGGTAAGATCCTCTTTCAAATGTAAGAAAATGGTCAGTACCACCAGGACGTTGGAACTGGTTCATATGGATCTATGCGGTCCTATGAGAACTTTAAGTATAGGTGGTAAGAGATATGTGATGGTGCTAGTTGATTATTTTTCAAGGTTCACTTGGACCTTATTCCTGCCATCTAAGGATGAAGCATTTGATATGTTCAAATCATTTGTTAAGAAAATTCAAAATCAATTGGGACATAACCTGGCATCAATAAGATCTGACCATATTAAGTTTGTCGAGTTCTGTGATGAACATGGTGTAAATCATAATTTTTCTGCTCCTAGAACCCCACAGCAAAATAGGGTTGTTAAAAGGAAAAACAGAACTCTTGAATACATGGAAAGAACCATGCTTCTATCAAGCAAACTACCTCACAGCTTCTGGGAAAAAGCAATTAACACTGCATGCTACATTATTAATGGATGCATGACCAGACCTCTGGTAGAGAAAACTCCCTATGAATTACTCAAAGGGAGAAAGCCCAACATATCCCATCTTAGGGATTTTGGATGCAAGTGTTATGTGCCTAATAATGGAAAAGATTCTCTAGGAAAAATTGATCCCAGAAGTGATGAGGGAGTGTTCTAGGGATATTCAACACATAGAAAGATTATAAAATGTACAATAAAAGAACTATGTGTGTTGAAGAAGTGTACATGTTGTCTTTGATGAAACTAACTCTTTATCTGAGAGACAGGAACCAGAAGATGAGGAGCTTGGACTGGTGAGGAGCAATGACCATATTGAAGCACCTATGACAGATGGAACAGGTGATGGACCAGGTTCAACAACCCCACACAACTTGACAGGGGGAATTCTGCATGGAAATACTGGACCTGATCCTGTTCCACAACTACAAGACAACATGGAACAATCTAGAAGTGAACAACTGGTACTTAAACCACACAGATATTAGAGTTCTCACAATCTTGAGAACATCATAACAGACTTGAGATTTGGAATCAAAACTAGATCCTCCTGGAAGAATTTGTGTGCGTTTGATGCATTTCTATCCTTGATTGAACCAAAGAACATTACTGAAGCCCTACAAGATGCTGATTAGGTAACATCCATGCAAGAAGAGCTGAATCAATTTGAAAGGAGTCAAGTATGGCACTTGGTACCCGGGCCACTAGACAGATAATTAATTGGCACCAAGTTGGTCTTCAGGAACAAGCTCGATGAGGATGAAACTGTTACAAGAAATAAGGCTTGACTGGTTGTTCAAGGATACAACCAAGAAGAGGGAATTGACTATGATGAGACCTGTGCTCCTGCGGCAAGATTGGAGGCAATCAGACTTTTTATAGCATTTGCTGCACACATGGAATTCACTCTTCATCAGATAGATGTAAAGAGTGCCTTTCTTAATGGCTATTTGAAGGAAGATGTATTTGTAAAACAGCCTCCTGGTTTTGAAAGCAAATAGTCACCTGATCATGTATATAACTTTGACAAGGCTCTCTATGGTCTCAAGCAAGTGCCTAGAGCTTGGTACCAGAGATTGTTAAAATTCCTGCTGGAACATGGGTACAAACGAGGCAAGATAGACAGTACTTTGTTCCTAAAGGAAAAAGGAAAAGATCTTCTGATTGTGAAAATATATGTTGATGATATCATATTTGGTGCAGCTACTGAAAAGCTTAGCAAGGAATTTTCTACATTAATGGGGAGTGAGTTTGAAATGAGTATGATGGGTGAGCTAACCTTCTTCTTAGGCTTGAAAATCAAACAAACTCAACATGGCACAATGATACATCAACAGAAGTATGGGAAATAACTCCTCAAGAAATTCAAAATGGAGGATTCAAAAGAGATAGATACCCCAATAGCCACAGCTACAAAATTGGATGTGGATGAACCTGGTTCATCCATTGATCAGAAGACATACAGAGGGATGATTGGATCTCTACTCTATCTTACTGCAAGTAGACCTGATATTGTGTTAAGTGTGGGACTATGTGCTAGGTTTCAAGCCAATCCAAAGGAGTCCCACCTCACTGCAGTAAAAAGAATTTTAAGATATCTGAAGGGTACCACTGAACTGTTCCTTTGGTATCCTAAACGTAGTAATTTTTACCTTGTAGGATATCCTGATGCTGACTATGCAGGTTTCCTGGTTGTCAGGAAAACGTACTTCAGGCATGGCTCACTTTTTTGGCTCCTGCCTTGTCTCTTGGGCCACCAAGAAACAAAATTCAGTAGCCTTGTCCACTGCTGAGGCTGAATATGTGGCCGCAGCCTCTTGCTGTGCCCACTTGCTATGGATCAAGCAACAACTCTTGGACTTTGGTATAGATGTGGGATGCATTCCTATTTACTGTGATAACACTAGTGCAATTAGTATGAGTAAGAACACGGTTCATCACAAGAGAACTAAGCGCATAGATGTTAGGCACCATTTCCTTAGGGATAACTATGAAAAGGGAATTATCTCAATCGAATTATGTACTACTGATTGTCAAATTGCTGATATATTTACCAAAACATTGAGTATGGAGCATTATGAGAGAAACAAGCTTGAATTAGGGATGATTAAGATCACCTAATTGAAAAACAGAATTGAAAAAAAAATTATTTGTTTTGGCTAGAAATTTTTAATTAGGTACTTAATCAGATTAATCATTGTTCAGTACTATGTCTTTATTTCTATACTCTTTTGCCATGTATTAATATGATTCCCTAGTCACTAATGATGTTTCTCTATCTTTGTGAATTGAGGCAAAATAAAGATTTTTAACAGGATGAACCTGATTCATCCATGCTGGCTTATGTGACTGACAAGGTACGTTCTCATCTTCATACATGTATTAATTCAAGTACACTCATACATGAGCAGGACTCTAACCATTTATTGTTCAAATTCAATTCTCGTACTTACCCAAATAATGAACCAGTTTCAAGAAGTCCCGTCTCAATTAATTAGCCTACTGTTAAAGGGAGAGTAACTGTCTAATCAATGTCCAATCGCTGACAGTTCTTAATCGATTGGGATCCTACTTGGGTTAATACACTTCCGTTGTAATATCCCCAGCCACAAGTTATAAATAGGCCATCATTACCCATTGTGCATAAAAAAAATAGTCGAACCTTGATCAACTTACTCAACTCAAAAACCCTACTGCCTGTTATTTTCCTCTCCCTCTAACAAAATCAAAATTATGTCGTCTCCTCCACCAGTTTCTTCTGACTCATCACCAAACAGAGATTATGATGGAGGATACTATGAACCCAACTTAAAATCTCCCTCAGTCTGTAGTTCCGAGTCTCCTAAAAAGTCATCAACCCCAGAACACTCTACAATCCCTGAACTCACACCAAACCCTACCCCAGCCCCCAAAACCCGTCGTGTTAAGGTTCTTGCATGTAAATCTGTGGCTTCTGGTTCAAGAGCAAAATTATTGGAAGAATTGTTACGTGCTGAGGAAGGTTCCAAACCAGAATTATCCAATGATTCATTCAAATCAGCCAATGAAGACGAAGCACCTGGTTCATCCAGTGCTGAGAAAGGTAATACTGAAGTTACCTCTACTTTAAATTCTTCTGAAAATCGATTTGTATTGGTGGGGTCTGTGGTGGATGTGGAAGTGCCAAGAAGGCAAAGAAAATTTGGGAAAGAGAAAAATATTGAGAACGAAAGTGAAGTAGATGTGAGGGGATCCGGGGAGGATGGTACCACACTTGCAATTTGTGGCTCGATTCTTGAAAATCTTGAAGAAGATGTCATGGTTTTAGGGGGAACTACTGAAGCTGAGGAAGCTGATGCTGGATTGGAGAAGTTAATGAAGGAAATAGATGAACATGTTTCTTCTGGGGAAGAAACTTTTGCTGAAAGACTGAAGAAGCTGGGGGACTCATACAACCCCATGAAGAGAAGGACTCCAAAGTACAAAAAGTCTAAAGCCTCAGTTCCTTCAATGAAAAGTAAGACTATTGAGTCTGTGGATATACTTGTTCCTAGGGTACGTGCTACGAGAAATACTGTACGAGAAGAGGAGAAATTGGAAAAAGCTCTGCAAGAGAGCAAAAGAAAGAAGGAAGAAAAGGGGAAAGCAAAGGTAGGCGAACCTGTTATTGTTGAAGATGAAGGGTAGTTGGACCTAGTCCAACAAGAAGAGGAGGCTTCTCCAGTAGTTATCAAGACACCCAAGCCCAAAAAGGCTAAGACTTCTTCAAAGATGTCAGCTACTGTGTCCATCACCGCTGGGAGTACTGCTTCAAGGACAAGGTCTAAGATAAAGAAGGTGAAGAAAGTACATATTGTTGAGAGGGATGATGATCCAAAATGGAGTGGGGAGAAAGAGAAGGAGGTTGGAGAAGTGTCTACAGACAGAATTGCCTTATTTGGTAAGAGAAAAATCTTGAAGGGAAAATTGTTGAAGGATTTGGAGGAGCCTGGAATGATATATTTACTGGATTTTCTAGCAGTGAAGGACTAGAAGGACATGGTCCTTCACATGGAAGGCAGGCTGGACAGAAATAAAGTTGTGGAGTTCATGGGGAATGCCACAGTCATTGGAGGCAGGGTCACCTCATTGGTCAGGGGAGTTGAAGTCTCATTTGATGCTCAAGAACTAGGAGTCATTCTAGACACTCCAGCTGAGGGTTATGAAGACTACACGAGGCAGATATGGCCTTGTTTAGATGGAATGGCCTCAGCTCTCAATATCACCAGATTCTTCTGCGAAAATGAGAAGGAGCTTGAACCTAGGGTTGTGTACAAGAGTGAGATGAAGCCTGAGCACAAGCTGCTCCTTGAATTTGTGATCAAATTCCTGCTACCTAGACAAGAACGAAGACACACTGCTAAAGTGTCTGTACAGAGGCAACTAGATCAATTGGCCAACTTTTATCATTCAGCTCTTGGACAGAGTGGTGAATGGAACCAAAGCCCATGCGATCCCTTATGGCTTTATTCTGACTGCAGTTCTTGCTCATTTTAGAGTTCCTACAAAGAAGGCTGAGTTGGCTACTGCTAAGGATTTATTTGGGAAGCACACTCTGATGTCTTGTGATTATATTGTCAATGCCCCGGCAGATGAACCTAGTTCATCTCGGAAGCAACCAGTCAACAACAAGGTTCGTACTCTAGTGCAGGAAAGCGAGTTAAAAGATATAGAGATCCTTCGGTTGATGTCTCGCTTAATTGAGGTGGAAGCTGAGCGTGATGCTTTCAAAGTTGAGTTAACAAAGGAGAAGGAGAAAAATGAAGGTGTTTTACACCAAATGCTGTCCCTTCTACAAATCAAGAAGCCAACCTCATTTGTACCCTCCCAGCCTTAGGAATGTCCTGAGCTACCCCCTCCAAACCTATCAAGTGCCCATTTCGGGACAGTGTCTAGTTTGTTTCATTTTTTATTCTTTTTTTCTCATGTTTTTGCTGTTTTGATTTAATCTGTTTTGGTGATGTTCAACCCTGTTAATCAATCAAAGCTTGGTGTTTTAAAAAATGTCTCAATTTCTTATTTAGCTTACATTATTAGTTTCTTGTGATGATTAATCATGTTTGCACCTGCAGTTGCCTACATTGGCCATGAGTAAGAATGGAAAACTGGTAAATATCATTTTGTAACTTTTCGATGATGCTAATAGGGGGAAGATGTGATGTGTGATATTTATAACCTAACGAACCTGGTTCTCAATGATTATTGCTTAAAAATATACAAAGTGTTTGAAGTGTATACAGGATAAAAGCACAGAGTTTATCATCATCAAAAAGGGGGGAATTTGTAGTTGAACCAGGTCCATCAAAGCATACACACCTGAACGGAGCAGTTGGCACAAGAATCGTACAAGCGTAGGAGATATCAGTGATTGCTGAGTATCAAAGAACTAACAGGATGTCTCCTAATAAGAAAATATTGCAAACTGATGAAGAGAATAGAAGTTGAATTCGGCAAGGACAGAAACGAAGGAAGGAAGTTGAGTTTGATAAGAACTTGTTCTCCCAGGTAGAATCGGATCATAACTCAACAACTGACTTTATAAATACTCAAAGTATTACTGCTGAAAAAAACAACAAAAAAAGGCGCACAAAGACTAAATTGAATCAAGTTCTGTAAGCAAAATTCTCAGGTTATTTGCAAACAGAAGTATTGTGCAGAAGCTACAGTTCAACTAGAAGAAATAGTTCCATCGTTTATCATTGAATCTAGTTGGTTGTAGTAGGAGTTTTAACATTGTTTCTTTTCAGCTTTCTTAGAAGCAAATTGTAATAGGTACACACTGTTCAAGTTAGAGTTAGCCTGAAGTCTGTAGAAATTAGCTAGAGGCTAGTTGATACAAAGAGGATTAGAGTTAGTCCTAGGATTACAAAAGCGTTTATTTTGTAAGTCTGTTTGGCTCAGAGTGTTTAGTGAAATGTTTGAGCAAATAATACTGAGTAGGTCGTGGTTTTTTCTCCTTTTGAGCCAGGTGTTTTCCACATACAATATCTGTGTCTTTACTTTACTGCTTTATTATTCCACAAACAATAGTAAGTAGTACACCAAGAAGAAACAGGTTCTTCTTATTCGACAGCACTCGAAAATTAGGTACTGCACAATTAACTTATAATATTGTATAGTATTGAAGTCTAAAACAACAAACGACCAACTTGTTTTCAATCAGAAAATAATGGCTGATCACCAGGCCCATACAGTAGCAATGAGAAATTTGGAACATCAAGTGGGGCAACTTGCCATTTCAAAAAATACCCGACCAACGGGGGCTCTCCCAAGTGACACTGAAGCTAATCCTAAAGCATCTGTTAATGCTGTATCATTGAGGAAGGGAGGCAATTGGAAGAAGTTCAGTCCAAGAAGAGAAAGCAGGTAACTTTTAATGAGAAACTAGCCACTATTGAATCAACATCAGACAATCCGAAAGAATTGGAAAAGCCAACTGAAGCGGCGGTGGCTGAGCAACCCCCACCATTGGTTGCAAGGACACCCTCTCCGTTCCCTCAAAGGTTGCAAAAGGTGAAAGATAATGCCTCATACAAAAAGTTCCTTGACCTCTTGAAGAAGGTACAAATCAATATTCCACTGGTAGATATTTTGCAGGAGGTGCCCAAATATGCTAAATACATCAAGGACATTATGGCCAAGAAAAGAAGGCTGACTGAATTTGAGACCGTGGCACTCACTAAAGAAGTTAGCTAAAAAATTCAAAGCAAGCTGCCTCAGAAATTAAAGGATCCGAGTAGTTTTACTATCAAAATCTCAATTGGTAAGCATGCAGTCGAGCGAGCTTTGTGCGATCTTGGAGCGAGCATTAATTTGATGCCTCTATCTGTGTTCAGGCAGTTGGGGTTGGGTGAGCCACGTCCAACAACAATGATTTTACTATTGGCTGATCGCTCCCTGGCTCATCCTGAGGGAGTAATTGAAGATGTGCTGGTTCAGGTGGGCTCTTTCATATTCCCAGTTGATTTCATTATCTTGGATTATGATCCTGATCAGGAAGTCCCATTTATTTTAGGGCGTCCCTTCATAGCCATGGGTCGAGCTATCATTGATGTGTGTGAAGGGGAGATGACAATGCGAGTTGGTGATCGAGTGGAAGTGTTTAATGTATATAAAGCACTCAAATTACCCTCCACTGTGAAGATCTATCCATGATTACTGTGGTGGAAAGCAAGTCGGCATCAGTGGTTCCTTACATGAGTCCTGTTGACCCTCTTGAGCAAGTTTCGGTGAAGAAGATAGTGAAGATGAAATAAGGGGAGACATTGAGAAAGTTCTTGAAATATCATGCAGTTACCTCCACGGGCTAGGAAAATTTGAGGAGTTGAACAAGCCTGTTACTCTGACCCCTCCTAAGCCATTTATTGAAGAAGCTCCAGAGCTGGAACTTAAACCTCTTCCAGCACATTTACGCTATGCTTATTTGGGGAACTATGAGACATTGCCCATGATCATCTCGTCCAGCCTGACAAATACACAAGAAGAGAAATTGCTCAGAGTACTTCATGAGCACAAAAAGGCGATTTGGTAGACCATTGCAGATATTAAGGGAATCCGTCTGTCGTTTTGCATGCATAAAATCTTTTTGGTAGATGGACAACGCCTGAGTGTTGAGCAACAGAGGAGGTTAAATCCCATCATGAAAGAAGTAGTGAAGAAAGAAGTCATAAAATTGCTGGATGCAGGTATCATATTTCCTATTTCTGATAGAAATTGGGTGAGCCCGGTTCAATGTGTGCCCAAAAAGGGAGGCATGACTGTGATTGAGAATGAGAAAAATTAGCTGATTTCTACCCGCACTGTTACGGGATGGAGAGTTTGCATTGATTATCGAAGGCTCAACAAGGCAACCCGCAAGGATCACTTTCCACTCCCCTTCATTGATCAAATGTTGGACAGATTAGCAGGGCATGAATATTATTTCTTTCTTCATGGGTATTCAGGTTACAATCAAATTGTCATATGCCCAGAGGATCAGGAGAAGACCACGTTTACTTGGTCTTTCTAATGCACCAACCACTTTCCAGAGATGCATGATGGCTATTTTCACTGATATGGTGGAAAAATTCGTGGAGGTGTTCATGGATGACTTCTCAGTCTTTGGGTCATCTTATGATAATTTTTTGAAAAATATAAGCATGGTGTTGACCTTTGTGAAGAAACGAATTTGTTCTTAAATTGGGAGAAGTGTCACTTTATGGTGCAGGAGGGCATCGTTTTGGGTCATAGAGTATCTAGGAGTGGTATCAAAGTTGATAAGGCAAAAGTGGAGGCAGTTGAAAAACTACCTCCACCAATTTCGGTGAAGGGTGTCCGGAGTTTCTTGGGACACACAATATTCTATAGGCGCTTTATTAAAGATTTTTCTAAAGTTGCTACTCCTTTGTGCAGGTTGCTGGAAAAAGATGTCAAGTTCAATTTTGATGAAGCCTGCCTGAAGGCATTTGAGGAGCTCAAAAAGAAATTGGTAGCTGCCCCCATAATTGTTGCGCCTGATTGGTCCATACCATTTGAACTTATGTGTGATACAAGTGACCATGCAATTGGGGCAGCGCTAGGCCAAAGGAAAGAAAAAGTGTTTTATTCCATTTACTATGCGAGTAAGACCCTTGATGATGCACATCAGAATTACACCACCACTGAGAAGGAGCTGCTAGCTGTGGTGTGGGCTTTTGAAACATTTCGGGCATACTTGGTGGGAACAAAACTCATAGTCCACACAGATCACGCAGCAATCAGGTATTTATTTACAAAGAAATATCTAAAGCAAGATTGATGCGCTGGCTTTTATTATTGCAGGAATTCGATGTGGAGATAAGAGACCGAAAGGGCACTGAAAACCAAGTAGTTGACCATCTGTCGAGGCTGGAAAATCATGACCATGTGGAGGAGGGTGGAGATATTACAGAAGTTTTTCCTGATGAGCAACTTTTTGCTATAACCCAAGACACTCCCCCATGGTATGTTGATTATGGGAATTACCTGGTGAGTAGGGTACTTCCTCCGGAAATTGAATTTGAGGCAAGGAAAAGGTTCCTACGTGATGTGAAGTTTTACTACTGGGATGAGCCTTATTTGTACAACGAATTTGGTGATCAGTTAATGAGGAAATGTATTCCTGGTAAAGAGGTGGAACTTGTGCTGTATGATTGTCATGCATCACCATATGGGGGACATCATGGTGGCGATAGAACAACGACGAAAGGGCTACAATGTGGGTTCTTTTGGCCAACTCTATTAAAAGACGCTCACACGTTTGTTAAAAAGTGTGACCAGTGCCAGAGAACAAGACCGGTCACAAGGAAGCACGAGATGCCTTTGAATAATATCTTGGAGGTAGAGATTTTTGATGTGTGGAGGATAGAACTTATGGGTCCATTCCCATCGTGCAGGGGAAATAAGTACATTTTGCTTGCAGTCGACTACGTGTCGAAACGGGTGGAGGCAATTGCATTGCCGACGAATGACGACATGATTGTCGCTGCGTTTGTGAAGAAGAATATATTCTCAAGATTTGGTACTCCACGTGCCTTGATTAGTGATGAAGGAACCCATTTTTGAAATCTGTTGTTGAATAACCTTTTAGCTAAATATGGAGTCCATCATCGAGTTACAACAGCATATCACCCTCAAACAAGTGGAAAAGAAGAGGTATCCAACAGAGAAATAAAGCAAGTATTAGAGAAAACAGTGAGTGTGAACAGGAAAGATTGGGGTGCAAAGTTAGATGATGCCTTACGAGCATATAGAACAGCTTACAAAATGCAAATCGGGGCATCACCGTACAACCTGGTCTATGGGAAGGCGTGTCACTTGCCCGTTGAGCTTGAACATAAAGCATATTGGGCCATCAAGAAGCTAAACATGAACCTTGAAGCTGCAGGTGAGAAACGATTGCTGCAGTCGGATGAATTAGATAAGTTCAGGTTGCACTCGTATGAAAATGCCAAACTTTACAAAGAAAAGACCAAGAGATGGCATGACAAGCATATTAAGCCGCGTCAATTTGAGCCATGACATCAGGTATTATTATTCAATTCTAGGCTAAGATTGTTTCCTGGAGAGCTGAAATCGAGATGGTCAGGCCCGTTTGAGGTAGTGAGAGTCACTCCATATGGTGCACTTGAGTTGAGAGCTATACATGGTGAAAGAAAATTTTTGGTGAATGGACATAGAGTCAAGCACTAATGGGATGGTACAATAAATTGTGAGAAAACCAAAGTCGTGCTCGCTGATTAGTGAGGTGAGACTCTGCGTCGTGTCGCGACGTTAAATCAGGCGCTTATTGGGAGGCAACCCAATTTTTAATCGCTTTCGTAGTTAACTTCTTAATTTT
>ML390124.1:9028-32759 GCA_005239525.1 Nicotiana knightiana | reverse complement strand
AAAATAAAAAAAAAAAAAAAAAAAAAAATAATAATAATAATAATAATAATAATAATAAAATTAAATACCCCCCAGCACCCTGGTCAGCGCCAGGCGCCACTGGGGGCAGTGCAGGCAGTGTGCTAATAACCCCCCAGCGCTGGGCGCTGGCTGGGGGGGTGTAATTATAATTTTTTTTGTTCTTTGCTTTATTTATTTTTCAAATTACCCATAACCATTAAACCCAACCCAATTACCCATCTACACTAACACTATAACCCATCTTCTACCCAAATACCCACAGCCAAAGAAAGAATCAAAACAAACACTCCCCTCCTTCCTCTCCCTCTACCCGCGATTTCCTCTCCCCCTCACCCAAAAAAAAAATTCAATTTTTCTCTTGTTTTTCCTTTTTCAATCTCCAGGTATGTTTTTATTATTCTTCTTATTATTCTTTTATGTTTTTAGTGTAGTATCAATGGTAAATCCCACCCCCCATGAGCCCTAACTCCAAACTTTTCCTTTTATGAAATTGTAAGACTATTTTGGTGGTTGACTTGGTGTTGTTTACGTTGTGGTGATTATTATATTGTTGGAGTAGTAAAATTAAAGTCCCTCTACTCTATTTAAAATTGGGATGGCCATTCTCTTCCACCATTGTTGAAATCTAGAGCTCACAATCTATGCCCACAAGGTGTTTGTGAATATGCTTGAATGAAGTTTCTAGATACACTGGTGAAGTCTTGAGTAACCGATTGTCTTGTAATTGAACATGGGATAAGTGTGGGGTGTGTAGGAATGTGATACATGTTAAAGGTTTGATCTTGAAAGTAAAAATCATGTCTTTACACCATGTATATTATGTATTATATGTTGTTAACTTGTTGTAGAAACTGGTGATGTAGTGTATAAAATGAGTGCCGCATACTATTGCCACGATTAATGTGAATTCATGTAGCCATAATCAAATTTTTTTTTTTTAATATCTTGGGGAAGTCGTGAGTACCCATAGTTTTAGGAGGCAACACTTTCACCTTATCACATAAAAAAATCATGAAAGAAGTATTAATTGAACCTTTGGTTTAAAGTGCGAGGTCCTTGTAGGACTTGCACCACAACCTTAGGCACAATATTTATCCAGTCTCATGTTCTTCTGTTCATGGTGCTGCAGGATACTACATGGCTCGTGATAGTGCAACCAAGGGCAAAAGCATTGGAAAATCCTCCTCCACCTCTCCGGCAACCAAGAAAAGAAAGCAAGGAGATGGCCCTTCCCGCCTAGCCAAAGGCAATCAGTTGGCAAAAAGCTCACACCCTGCACCTTTGAGACCCCGACCCCGATTGGATTTGGTAAATAATGCGGAAGTTGCATGGCACACGGACTTTGTGCCAAAGGGGCGTTATATCTCCGAGGTAGGGATCAACACTAAAGCCTTGGAGCGGAACTTTCCTGAGGTAATGAGCAACTCCGTGCAAGGCACATGGAGAAGCTATTGACATGCCCCGGCAAGGCGAAATTGAGTATGGTACGGGAACTTTATTCCAATTGGCATGACGGGCATCTTATTTCAAATGTACAAGGTGTTGGGATTAAAATGCACCGGATAGACATCTGCAAATACTTGGGGGTTAAATATGTTGACCCAACGAGGCTTAAAAAATTTGTCAAGAGCCCCAAATACAAATTGATTCATCACACTTTGTGTGGCGTTGATTCGACTGCCAAGTTGATCAAACAGCACGACACTCTTCATCTTCATATGGTCCGGTCAGACTTTAACAAGACTGCCAAGCTGTGGCAGAATTTTGTACAATCACGCCTCATGCCTGCCGAGCATATTAGTGATTGCACTCGTGCTCGAGTGTGTGTCATTTTTTTTATGACAGGCCGACCCATAAATGTGGGTGAATTGATGTTGGGTGAGATGGCACGTACGAGGTTTGGGCGGCAGATCAAGCGGTTTTTCTTTGGAAACTTTCTCACCAAGTATTTGCTAGACCTTGGGGTACATGAGTACCCAGGGTATGATGAAGTGGTAGAGCCTTCAGTCGGACTAATGGACATTACTATACTGCAGGAGCCATCATCCAAGCCCACGCCAGCTGCGCGCTATGAAAGGGACGAAAGCTTCAGCAGGTACATTTATAAAACTCTGAACTTTTTGATGTGTAAAGCAGGTGCTACAGATGTGGAGCGTATGGAATTGCGTAGTGAGTTATCCAGTTCTGCCAAAGAGATGTTGGGGATTGCACCTGGAAGCCCTATTTATTCTTCTGAGGACGTGAACACAGTACGAGGCTCTAATACAGAAGATGAGGGTGGTGAAGAGGTTACCGGACCCCGAGCCATGGTTCCTCTAGGCCCTAATGATGATGAGCCTGCAGCTGCTGCTCTAGACTTCCGATTGACAAGGAGCATTTCTTCTCACCCTACTGTGTTTTTTTAATTTTCATATGCATCGGGACTATGCATGCTTTAAGTATGGGGTGGGAAGTATGCTACTTGTAATGTTGTAGTATAATTGTATAGTTAGAATTTTTTTAGCATTAATTATGTTTGGTTTTAGTAGTTAGTCGCATTTTCAGTATTTTTTCGTTTTAGTTAATTGTTAATTTTAGTTATTTCGAAAAATCAAAAATTTTAAAAAAATAGAAAACACTCGGACTTTTCCCGACGATGGATCTGTTGGACAATTTTCTTGAGGGATAAAGTCCGATTAAAAAACACCAAAAAGATTTTTATTTTTATTTTTCTCTTAGGATAGGTAGGTAGTATCCCTTAGTTTTTATTTGGGCACCGGTTCTTTTCCAAGGGTGTAGCCGGGCACTTAAAATTATTTTTTTTAGTAATTAGGAAGAAACTGAGTAACTTTGAGATACCCATTGACATGTTTGGTGCCGGTATAGTAGGTTATGACATACATTCTCCTTTCCCTTGTATTTGGGTTGACATGTGATGCCTGAGTAAAAATAAATAGCCTACTATGTGACGCTTGAGTAAAAATAAATAGCCTATTATGTGACGCCTTAGCTCAATTGTTTGACTTGTATGCTACATAGTGTGATATTGCTTAATTCTCTCAATTTTGTGTGCTTTCTTGACTTGAGAGTTGAATAAAACCGTTGTGATTGAGTCATGTGCAATGTGTGAATGAGGTTTAGTGATTTTCTATACTATCCCATGTAGTCTAGAACTTGCCATGTGTGTTAATCGAAGCGAAATTGTAGGTTATGCTAGTCTAGGAGATGACGTAGGCATTTTCTTGCTTGATCATGGATGTGCTTGTCACATAAGAATTAAATTTTCCATTGTTAGCCCCTTTGAGCCTTTTGACCTTTTCTTTGGCACTTAAGAACACCCCTATTTTGTTCTTAATTTGAGATTTTTGTACCTTTTCCTCCTAAGGCACTTAGTCGCTAAAAGAAGTAAGGTGAGATAATGGGGATTAGTTTTGGAGTGGAGCCATGGAAAGGGCTGTTAGTGCACTAAAATTGTATTCAAAAGTCACTAGCCATGAATCTTCATGTATGGAGTGTGTGTAGGAAAGAAAGACATAAAAAAAATGATAGTAAAAGTATGTACAAAAAGATACACACCTCCAATTTTTATTAATTTGTGCTAGNAATTAGTGGAGATCTACACTACGGGCGAGCTTATGGTACGACCACGGGATGCATATGAATTCTTTTTGAGAGTGAGTGAAATTGTGTTCGATTGTGTGATGTCCTTAAATTATGTTCAAAAAGCATATTTGAATGTGTGGACTAGTTATATTCACTCTTTTGTTTGTGGTGAGGGCACATGATCTCATAAACGATTGATAATGTTGTAAAATTTCTTGTTGGGTAGGTGCGTGAATTGAGAGGGCTTAGTGGTTTCAAGTTGACTCTTGAGGTTGGGTGGTTGCAAATAGGTTGTTGGTATGATTGAGTAAATAGTTATACTTGGGATGTTTAAAGAAGGGGAAGAATGTGAAATTTTGTATGTTCATACTTGGTTACCGATATCGATCATAGTCAAGGGGTAAGGTATGTGATTGAAAAGTAAAATACTATTTGATAATGAACTTGGTACGTGTTGAAGGGTAGTAGATTGTCCCATTGCTCGAGGATGAACAAGAGTCTAAGTGTGGGGTGTTGATGTTTAGCTTAAAGTGTATATATTTATATGTATATCGCCTCATATTTTACTTTTGTATCGTGAGATTTAGAGGTTAAATGTGATGATTTATATTAATTTGAAGTGTTTTTATGTTTAGGAATGATTCGGGATCAATTGGAGGCGAAACGCGCGAAATTAGAGCGAAAACGCAAAAACCGGGCAAAAAGTGATTTTGGGCGCCACAGGCAGGGCTGGGCGCCACCTGTGGCACTGGAGGCAGAAACATAATTGGGGCAGCGCCCTGCTGGGCGCCCGGCGCTAGCCAGGGCACCGGTGACGGGAATTTTTCCTATTTTACCCGGGACACGGTTATTTCGGCCCTAAACTTGCCCAACACGTATAAAAGCAAGTCTAAGCTTATTTTGAGGGGATTCACGCCATTTTGGGGAGAATATACACACGGAATTGCTAGGGAGCGAAGGATCATCAATTTTCTTAATCTTTTTCTAGTATTTACAATTAATTCAACACTTATGCAATTTTTTGATTATATCATGAGTGGCTAAACACCTATTGTTCTGGGTTGTGATTTTGCCATGGATATTTTTGTTCGACATTAGTTTAAACTTGATTATAATTAACTCAATATATGGTTGTTTCTTCAATTTTGTGTTTAATTGCCAAATTGTCTGGCCAGCAGTTATGTTCTATATACTATATATGATATGCTTAGGAAAGCAGTTTATAGATTAGAGAAGAATTGAAGAGAGCACGATCTTAACCCTTCAGGGGAGCGGATTTGTGGTTAGGATAGGAATATACATAGTCACCGTGCTTAATTAAATATCGTAATCTTACTGCGTTCTGATAGATTAATTTCATAGGAATATAGGTGTTAATATATTGAGAATAGGCGATTAGTGCTTCAGGAGAAGGCTATGACAGCATTTATCGATTAATTAGCAACCATAAGTGAATCATATGAAGGGTAGAGTTAATTAGAATACAATACAAGTGGTGAATCGATCACAACCCTGGAATATTTGTCTCTATTGAATACACAATAATACTATTGTTACTTGATAATAAGTTATTTCATAGAATCGTAGTATAAAGTAGTTACATTACTGGATTTTTGCTTTGGCTTGATTAAATAACAATTATAGTGATTTAGTAAGTAGTTTACACAAGTATATGTGGGTTCGACATTCGATTTATCATTATATTACTTGTACGATCACGTATACTTGCGTGTGCGTTTGGGACCAACAGTGGCCGAAGCAAACCCTCCTTGTGTTGATGAGACCCTTGAAGAGGGTTTGGGCACAGTCCCTGAGCCACTCACTGGACATGGTACAGTCCGTGTTGGTGAGTTCGGCGGGCCTGATTTCAAAATTCTTCGGGGATGAGAAGAAGCCTCGATGGAAGTTGATGTCGTAGGCGGCTTTCAATATGGCCCGTCATTTTCTCCGGGGGAGATAAGGGATGCCCAAAATAGGGGTGCTGCTGTCGTAGGGACCTTTCAGGGAGAGGATGATGCGTTCAAGGATTACTTCATCGGTGTCGAGGAGGATGCTGACCTCGATGCCCCGTCGCTCTTGAGGAGGCCGAGAAACTTCAAAAGCAGGTGATCTTCTTGATATAATGTTTGTGCTTCAAGTTTTTATTCTTGTTTTTCTAACTTTCCCTCTTCATGTTGTAGGTCAAGAAGTTATATGACCAATCCTTCTCTAAGATACAAGATGAGTTGACTCATCATGAGGAGGAGCTCGAGAAGCTTACACCAGAGTCAAATGAGTTGTAGGCTCTATGCGCCTGAAAAGAGGAGGAGTTGATCAACCTCCGGGCAGGCTCGAAAAGAGCGCTCCAAGAGAGGGCTGACTTCATCGAGCAGGTAATCTGGTACCCATAATCTTATTTTTTATTGTCAGAATTAGTGTTAATTATCTTGTCTTCTGGATTTTGCAGATTAGTAGAAAGGATGTCGTAGTGGGGCAACTTCGGGAGGAGATCATGGCCAAGGACGTCGAATCCTCGAGCTGATGTGGATGAATGATGTCGTGGCCTCAGAGAGGGACATACTTCGGGAAGAGCTATCCTTTACTTAGGTCCTTCTTCGAGGTGCTCAGGAGGAGACTGCTGCATTATCCGCGGCCAAGTCTGAGGCCGACGAATTTGTTTCTTCATACAAAAGGGATGTTGTCGCCGGAAATGATCAGGCCAGGGAGATATTCGAAAAGGCCGAGCTAAAACTAGCTCAGGCTGTCGCTCATGCTCGCTTGCAAGCTAGGATGCAAGCCTTCGAGGAAGAGAGTGCCAAAGGTGCCGATATCTCTGCCGAGATTGAAGAAGCCAGGGCCTTGGAGGAAGAATTAGAAGTCTCAACTACTTCGGATGAGAGCTCCGGAAGCGACTCAGGCATTAGTGAAGGCGAAGAGTAGATTTACTTCCTATTTTTGCTTTTTATTTTTTTGTACGCGAGATTCTCGAGGGATCTTTGTAATATACCCTTGTAAATTTATTTTTTGGAATGCAAAAGATCTGTTCGTTTCATATTTTCAAACTTTGCCCTGCAATGTTTATGCAAAAGTCGAATTTCGAGCTTTGAATTTAGCTCTTTGGAGCCCGTACTTGCAGTAATAGAGATCCTCGAGATTGAACACCTTCTCGAGGCTAGGTGGGTATGGGAGTTTCAATCCCTCGAACGTTGTATGACATCGTCATTCATATGACATGACCGTGAAGTGACGAGGTGGCCCCGCCGATACACTTCCCCAAAAGTAATAATGACTTTGTCAGAATAATCGGTCCTCAAAGTAGATAAATAGTCGCCGCTTGTTCTATATATATGCTCGCCTCTTCTTCAGTTTAGGTATTGCAGCTTGCAAAACTAATTTTCTCTTTAAAGTCCTCTTCCTTCTCTCAGCTTTTCTATTTCTATAGTTCAAAGCTTTTGCTTGAGCTTTCTTCCTCTTTATCTTTATCCAAATAGTTATGGCTGTCGTGCCCAAATCCGCTCACCAAGAAGAGGGAAACTCTACTTCTGCTTCTTGCTCGGTCGGTGGTACACCGCCGGCGTATGGCGAGTTAACCTCGAGTTGTTTTACTTTGAGGAAAGACATTGCAATAGAGAACCCCTTTGATGCTCCGGACCATCGAGAGCGTGCGTCGAGGTTTATTCGATCGGTAGAGGAGAATCACCTTGAGGCCGTGAGGAGAGATTGTGGATGGGGAGAAAATGTGATGCTGCAGATACCTTCCCGAGAAGAGAATATTATGGCCCACGTAGAGGGATTCCTGAATGTGTACACGTACCCATTTACATTGGGCCCCCTCGACAGCCTTGTGCTCAAATTCTGTAAAAGGTATCGAGTCACTTTGGCTCATATTGATCTGTCCTTCTAGCGAATAGTGTTGACGATAAGGTTCTTCACTGAAAAGGCTGAGCTCGAGTTTACCCTTAGCCACCTTATCAGATTATATCGGCCTCTGCATTGTCGAGGCCTGATTGCGGTAGTACGCCGATCCACCAAGCCTTTTATTGCCAATGACGATGAGGACCGGAACCGAGGATGGATGAGTGGATTTGTCCGAGTGAGGACCGTCGACATCATTCCTGCAAAGTTCCTGTCGTTCCCCGAAAAATGGAACTTCTCGATGATTTATAAGAATGTTTCTTTTTCTCTTTCTCAGTGGTCCCGTAGATGACGGAAGAGATCCTCGATCTTGCGGAGTGGACTCGGAGACTGGCAGCTTCCTCGTCCTATGATGAACGCAAGTGGTAACATCTATCAAAGGGCAGATGGGCAGCAAAGCACCACTGTATGCGCCATGTGATTTCCTTTTGAGGAATGTTTTCCTTTATGTGTATTAAATCCGTCATCGCAGGTGTTGGTGGATTCTCCGAGATGAGACCGTGCCCCCTCGAGGAGGGGGAAGGACCATTGGCTTCGGAGCCGAGGGAGGATAATAAGCGAAAAAGGTCCTCGAAGGATGAGGACATTCATAATGAGGCGGGGCCTGCCCGGGGGCACAAAGAAGATGCCACCGCTGAAGAGGACCTTATATACGTTGGTTATTCTGCGGACATCAATACTCTTGGGAAGGATGGTTCTGCATCTATGGCTTGAACCAGGAGCCTCCCAAGGTTGCCGAACCTGCTGGACCTGAGACCTCTAGCCTCGAGGGAGAGGTTCCACGAGAGGGAAGGAGCAAGAGTCCTTTACCACCGTCTGCTTCCTCTCTTGAAGGTACTTCGAGGGAAGTTTGGGGTCAGGGGCCGCCTAAATCAAGTGGATTCTCGAGCGATCATATCCCCACCGAGAGCGGTTAAAATGGGGCCGATGGGACCAGTCTAGTAGATGCACGCTCAAATTTTGAGGAGGCTCAACGGCCCTGTTTCGTGGTGATTTTTGGTTGACTTTGTTGGGTTTTCAGATTTGTATTTTCATCTTTTGAACTGAAGCTTCTTTTTCATAGGCTTTTGCGAAGCTTAAGTTCGAGCTGCTCTGTTGTGAGGCCAAGTTGTGGGAAGCCTTGGGCAAGGAAAAATCTCTCAGGCTTCTTTGCGATAAGAAGACAAGAAAGTTGATATATCTTCGATCGGAGGTGAATCGGAGTCGAGAATATGAAGGCAATCTCGAGCAATAGGTAATCCTTATTTTGAGGGAGTACATGCTTCCTTTCCCGCTTTGAAAACTAATGTATCGGTGTTTCAGTTGTAGAGAAAAACGGAGGCGTTGGAACGCCTTTGGGGCAAAGTCGGACATGTCAATTCATAATGCAATGCATTGAAGACGCAGATAGGTGTTCATGCTTCGTCCCAAAGGAATGTTTTGGCCAAGGCTTCTTCCCTCGAGGTACAATTCCCCATTGCTCGAGAAAGTAGCTCGATTCTGATGGGCAGGATTGCCAAGCTCAAGTATGATTTTTTGAAGATGAAGGCCGAGGTCGTGGACGCCCGGGCTGAAGCTGAAGTAGTTCGAGCAAAGGCTGATAAGAAAGTGGTCGTTTACTTAAAAGATGTTGATGATGCTCGGGCTAAGCTGAGGGGAGTCGTTGACAGAGAGAGAAGGGGCGATGAATATGCCCGATACAGATCTTGGAGGGAGACCCTCGAAGATATTCATGCTAGGGCCTTTGATCTCTCGGAGGAGATAAAGCAGGCCAAGGCGGATGAGATCGACGCCAAGTTTTTCCTTTCTTCTGGTGCCTATGCTGATATTTCAAGGCCGTCGAGGAAGCTGGTCCCGAGAGTAGACTAGGTTTTTCTTTCTTATCCTTTGTATAAAAATCCTGTGGGAGCATCGTAAATGTATAATTGTAATACATATATATAAAAAATTCGTTGGTATTTGCGATTTTCTTGTGTCTGTCTTTATTTTTGTTTTGAATTTCGATGCTAGTCAATAATTAGCCCGATGAATTGGACTTCGAAATGAAACCCTTGGGGTTATAAATTGGCCCTGAGGCTTTTTAGGCTGGCCCGTGGGCTCTTTCCTCATTGGCCCTTAGGTGCTTTAGTTAACCGTTTAGGCTCAGTCCTCGAGTCGTGTTTCGACACGAGCTCATCGACCCTTAGGTTTTTTAAATCGGCTCTGACGCTCTTTAGGCCGGCGTTTAGGGTCTTAGTAAGTGATATGTTTTATGTATTACGAATAGTAAGGGAAATAGAGAGCAACATATGTATACATTCTTTATCAGTGAATAATGATGCCCCTACAAATGAACGAGATCCCTCTTTATATAATGGGAGAATCCTAAATAAGGTACAACTCTAATAACAGAAGTAAATCCCACGATTGGCATCAATAAACGCTTGATTTGATCTTTTCCGGGATTTCCGTCATGATCTTAGGTCGATTGCTAATATCTCGTCATTATGTTATTATGCTTTACTCAAAGTCAGTCATGTTCGGTTTCGATTGTTGCTGGTCTCGATCTTCAGCGAACACTTTGTTATCTAGGCTCAATATTCTACCTTCGAGCTCGAGTCTGGTCCATTACGAGCTTACCCTCGAGGCAGCTCCCATGCCTATAAAATCGGATATGTCTTATTTTGACTATATACAAAGTTATATATACTAATAGTTTAGATTTCTTTATACCATTCAGTGTAATTTAACCTCTTTTAATATTTCTACGAGATAATCAAGTAATGATTATAATTAGAATCATCTATAATACATTATAACTAACTTCATAAAGTAAATTATAATATGCAACAAACTTAGATCTTATTAAAAATGTTATGTACTGATCCTTCTTTTTTTTTCATCGGGGTTAAAGGAGCACAGGTGGAGCGTTAAATAGTCAGCCACTTTAATTTTTCCATCTTCCTTTCTTACCAAACTAGAGAAGAGTGGAAAAGAGTAATAGCACCCGTAATGGAAGGTGGTTGACGAGAAAAAATAAATAAGTGGAAACTACACACGATATAATAGAAGGTTTTGTCCACCGACTGTGCCGCACGGTGCGCGTATATAATTTTTTTCACCGTTCTTTCCAAATTGAATTTACTACTTACCGCTTGCTTTGTATTTTTTGTCTGTCCTGCCAATTGACACGTGTCCTCCACACACACTCTTATTTTTTTCTCTAACTATAGTTTTTGTCTTTTCCAAAAGCAGAAGAATCTGTCCGGTGTGGTCACAGGAACCCGGTCCATATATCACATAGGAGCAAATAAACAAGAATACACGTACATAAATAATTAACAAATCTCATGCTCCTAGACTGGTAAAAATAATATGCTAAGGGTAGACATGTGCAAAGTGTGCTATCATAGCTCGAATCGACAAATTTCATCAAAGAATAGCATTTATCAAGTTCATTCAGTGATTAAACATCTATGTAGCCTCAAATATGACTCAAATAGTTAACAACAATGTTACAAATGCAAGCAACATCATTGCTTAAGCTAAACAATCAATTTGAGGCATATCATAGCCTAAGCACAACCCGGGCATGGATAAATAGCCCTTGTGTTAGAAAATAGTCCTAAAACCCCACGCACGTGCTCGCCCATAGCACGTAGCTATAACAAATAATTTGGCAACTAGTGCCTCAACCAAGTTTAGATAAGAAACTTAACTCAAGCAAGACAAATTACTACACTAACAAGCTCTGCCCTCGCATATCAACCTTCAGAAGGCCCTAATCTAGCAAAAATAACGTAATACTATCAATAAAAGCTATATGAATTGATTCTGGATGATAAAGCTAACATCTTTAACCAAAATCAAACAGTCAACCCCGAGCTCGCACCTCAAAATCTGATAAAATTCAAAAATTCCGAACACCCATTCAATTGTCAGTGCAACCATACAAAAATCATCCAATTCCAACAACAAATCGCCCCTCAAATCCTCAAATTTCACTCTACAATAAAATAGTCCAAAAATCCTCAAATTCCAACTTAGATTCATGAGAAATAGGTGAAATAATCAAGGGTATTCAATATTTATGGACAAGAGTGATTAAAAGTCATGTCCCTCTTCAATTAAGGTGGAAACCTCTCAAAAAATCGCCTTAGTTCGAACATCAAAATCCCTAAAATGAGTAAAACAATTAAACAATTTGATATTTAAACACTGCCAGCGATCACACTTATGCGGCGCAAATAAGTTCCCCCGCACTTCCGCTTTTGCAAAAAAATCATTGAATATGTGAAGCCCACTAAGGATCCCTTCCAGCCTCTTCTGCGGCCAAAATCCCTCTTATGCGGGTTTGCTTCGGCGGTCCTACTCGCGCTCTTGTGAGGCCGCACCTGCGATTCCTGCCCTTCACGTCCAAACTCCACTTCTGCAAAACAACCATCACATAAGAGACTTCGCTTTTGCGGAACTCCAACTCTCTCCTGCGAAAATCCCCAAAGCAGGCCCCTTCCGTACCTGCGACACTTCAGTTGCAACTGCATCGTTGCATCTGCGGTCAGGCTCACTGCAAACGCAGTTACACTAGCAACCAAATTTCTTCAGCAATGCTATAAGTCTAACTATTGATCCGTTAACCATCCTTTTTTCACCCGAGGCCCACACGACCTCAACTAAACATACCAACATATACTAAAACAAGATACGACTTAGTTGAAGCCTCAAATCATATCAAACAACATCGAAATCACTAATCACACCTTAATTCAAGCCTATTGAAACTAATGAACCTCCAGTTTCTAAAACCAATGCTGAAGACTTCCAAACAACTTTCGATTGATCTTAAATTCAGCACACAAGTCATAAATGACACAACGGACCTATTCTAACTCCCAGAAGAAAATTCTGAGTCCAGTATCAATAAAGTTAACTCTCGATCCAACTTCTCAACCTTCCAAACCTCCAACTTTTCATTTTTCAACAATTCAAGGAAAAATAACCTACGGGCCTCCAAATCAAAATTCGGACATGCGCCTAAGTCCAAAATCAATATGCGAAGCTATTGGAACCATCAAAACTCTATTCTAGAGTCGTTTACATAAACATCAATATCTGGTCAACTTTTTGAACATAAAAGAAACCTACATTTCACTAACCCTTTATACCACATCGAGGAGGAATAATTCTGCACAATTCTTGAAGTTCAGGCCATCCATACGAAAATTTTCCAACTACAGCATATTGGAGACCTTCTATAATATTAATACAATTCACCTCATCTTTTGTAAATTTAAATAAAGGTTTCCCATGTAGAAAAGAAACATGTTTGATCGGAATAGGAGTTATACTATGTGAAGTAGGGTATACGTTCATAGGGTTATTTAATGGAGTAGGTTTAAGGATTTTCGAGTAATCTAAGGTTGTATTAATGTCGGGATTGTTGTTTAAAGGATGGGGTTCAGTAGTGTGGTGCTGACCAACCTCGAAAGGAGGTTGGCGGTCGACCAAAGAGACCATCAGAGGGCTGGAGGAGATGATCACCTCAAAATCACCCAAGATCGCCTTTCTTGGGAGCTCTTCTGTTTCAAATTACATGACACGTTTTTTTGAAACATCCTAAATCACTTAGCGCAATGCATTTTTAATGTGGTTTTATAGAATTTTAAATTTCAAGAATTAAAACTCTTTTAGTTTATTAAAATTTGGATATATATTTTATCAGATTAATATCACTATAAAATATTTCATCCAAGGGATCGTTATGGTGCCTAATACCGCTTGCTAGGCAAGCAAACACTTAATGAAAACAAAGGAACAAAGCTAAGCATAAAGCAACATGATATGATAATAAAGGGGGTAAAATACGAAAATATATATAACAAGACTAAACCAAACATCTGTCTAAAACATCATAGAACTGGTGGCACTAAGTACATGAGCTTCTACAGAGTTACTAAATACATTATCTGGAATAATAAATACACTTTTTGAAACAAATAAAAGTAGCAAAACAAAAATAAAGGTGACTTCAAGACTTGCGAACGAGGGTGCAACATTACCTCGAGTCTCCTCAAATCAGCAGCTAGGTTCGATGCCAAGATCTGTACAACAAGTGCAGAACTAAAGTATTAGTACGACCAATCTTATGTACTTTGTAAGTGTCGAGCCTAACCCCGACGAGGTAGTGACGAGGCTAAGACAAGACACCTATATATACACCTATGCAGTTAAATAATGAGAAAATAATGAGATATATAGAAAATAAGATGACAAAAGAATGTAGCAATTAAGGTAAAAAATAGATAACAAGTGTAATAGCAAGAAGAAAAAGAACGAGGAATAACAAAATAAAAGACTAAGTTAAACTGATTTGACTTGCACAAACAACACCAAACAAGCCTTTCACAACAACTCAAGTCCAGGAGATTGACAAGGCAACCATGAAATAATAATAGCCAAATTCTCAATTCGCATAGTAAAATCAACGAGTAAAAAGGTAACATATCAAGTTACACGGAAACACCCGTCGTTCTTATTCACTTTTCCTCACAATCACTGAACCACCCTTCGTGCAACTTCTTTTCAACCTCACAGCACGGAATCTCGTATCGTGCAATACCACTCAACCTCACAACACGAAAGCAAATATCATGCAATATATCTCAACCTTACAGTATGGAAACACTCATCGTGAATATCGTTCATCCTCACCAAGAATACATAAATCAATAGCAAATAAGGTTAGATGCAAGGACAACATTAACAAGAGTGAATAAATACAACATAGTACAAAAGAGATAACCATCACTTTTGCACTAATTTCCAACCCAACATTTCAAGAATTTCAACGCCAAATATGACAACAAACTCAACATAGATTTCAGTATCAATATCATCAAAGAATTTCATGATCTATTAGATCATGGAAGACATAATACATTGTATACAGCCGAAATCAGAAGAGTCCGATTTCAAAGTCTATACTATATTTCGAGCCCGATCTCATGGTTGAGATGAAATTCAAGTTTGATCTCAGAATGTGAACTTCTAGAAGGCATATCGAAGGCCCGTCATGACTTACCTCGAGGCATTACAAAATCGATGACAACCAAGGAAAAGCAGGAAATTCCTAAGGACATGTGGTTAGGACAGATAAGATTTGTGAGAGATAGTACAAATCCGTAGTAGGCCGTTATACAGCTGTACCAATAGAATTCTTTGTCACAATTAGACATGTACCATATTAGGGTTTATCCCTCCTATATAAAGGGGACCCCAATTTTGTAAGACATGATTCACCGATATAGAATATTCCACTCTGCTTTTCTCGTTTGTTGTGCTCAAGTTATTCTTCAACTTTATTATTCTTCATTTATTGTTCATACTTTATTTTTATTGAACTGACCTCGAGGCCCCAAAACCATCAAGATCTAGGCCCCCCCGCCTTTAGCAAAACTTGTTTGGATATCACATTCTTCTTACTTACACTTATCATTTCTTGATTATTAACTGGTATTGGAATAAGTCATATAATTTTAGAAGCACAAATCAAGTTTAATTGTTAAAACAATTTTTGAGGTAAACAGTTTGGCGCCCACCGTGGGGCTAAAGATAATAATGATTATTTTGGTGCTAGTTTTCTGATAACACACGTTATTCTTCACACTTCTTCTTATCCAAAAATTCTCTGATTTTAGGTTAAAATATATCTAACTCAGCAAACGCATATGGAAATGACAGTCTCGGGTTCTATAGAGAAAATAATGCAACAGCTTCAGGGTCCTGTGTGCCACCGCTAAACCCTAGGGTAGCACCAGCACCAAACCATGTCGACGTAGGTTCACACATTGCGTTGCACGTCGACTTGGGTACTGATATTGAAGGAAGTGTACATGGAGGAGACCAACCTGACATGCAAAGAACACAAGCTCGAGAAGAAAGAGAAGTTAGACTACAAGTAATCGTTGAAATGTTGCAAGCACAACAAGTTGCTATCACTCAATTATAGGGTCAGCAAAAGACTATGACCACAGCAGAACCAGAAACAACTCCTTGAGTTGAGCCAGCCCCAGAAATATCAAGAAATAATGGGTCAGGAATGGACCCCACCATCATGAGGATGCCCGAGGAACTCACTAAGAGGGTCAAATCAGGAGAAAAGAAGATAGAGGACAACAACAAAAAAGTGGAAACCTACAACTCGAGGGTCGACCAGATCCCGGGAGCACCCCTGGTCTTGAAAGGACTAGATTCGAAGAAGTTTGTACAGAAACCATTCCCACCGAGTGCGGCTCCGAACCCCATTTCGAAGAAGTTCCAGAAGCCTGACATTCCAAAATACAACGGGACCACAGACCCCAATGAATACATTACCACATACACCTGTGGCATAAAGGAGAATGACTTAAAAGACAATGAGATCGAGTCTGTTTTGTTGAAGAAATTTGGAGAACCACTCTCCAAGGGGGCCATGATGTGGTATCATAACCTCCTCCCAAACTCAAAGGATTAATTTTCCATGTTGGCAGACTCAGTTGTAAAGGCACATGCTGGTGCCATAAAAACATAAAAGTCGCTACAAGGAAGTATGATATGTTCAAAATCAAGCAAAGAGAGAACGAGATGTTGAGGGATTTCGTTTCCCGCTTTTAGTTGGAACGAATGGAATTACCACCAGTCTCCAATGAATGGGTTGTACAGGACTTCATGCAAGGACTGAATGAACGAAGCTCACTAGCTTCGAGGGAGATGAAGCAGAACTTGATCGAATATCCCGTCGTAATTTGGGCGGATGTGCACAACAGTACCAGTCAAAAATTATGGTCGAGGAAGACTAGTTGGGAGCCCCCTCGGGCTCAGTGTATCCAAGAAGGCTACTAGAAAAGGAACCGATAAATGAAGAAAGGGAGTCGAGACCAAACAAGGAAAGGGAGCTGAGACAATCCAAGAGGCGTAACATACCTCGAAATGACCAAAGAGTGGATCAATGCCACAGCTCCCAAGGACTCATATGCAAGTTCGGGTTTGACAGACACTCGGGACCGATTGAGGTACCCCGATTATCATAATACAACTTCAACATCGATGCCTCATCCATCAGCAAGATTAGAGACACCAGATGGCCCAAGCCTACACAGCCGATCCTTCTAAAAGGAACCCCAACGTAATGTGCAAGTATCATGGTACTCATGGTCATAGGATCGAGGAATGCAGACAGCTTTGGGAGGAGGTAGCCCGACTGTTCAACGAGGTACATCTCCGAGAAGTTCTCAGCGACCGGGCAAAGAACCATTTTCGAGAGAGAGATGCAAACAGGAATAATGAACTAGAAGACCCCAACACGTCATTCACATGATCATCGGAGGAGTAGACGTCCCACAAGGGCCCATATTCAAACGAACAAAAGTATCCATCACAAGGGAAAAAAGGACTCGGGACTACATACCCGAGGACACTCTCACATTCAGCGAAGAAGACATCGAGGCCTTATCTCAGCCTCATAATGACGCACTAGTAATTTCTATACTATTAAATAAAATTCAAGTTAAATGTGTGCTCGTGGATCCAGGTAGTTCGGCCAATATAAGCAGGTCAAGGGTCGTGGAGTAGCTCGGGCTGCTCGACCAAATCATACCTGCCTCTCGAGTCCTGAATGGATTCAACATGGCGAGTGAAAAAACAAAGGGGGGAATAATCCTCCCAGTAAACGTGGCCGGAACCATACAGAACACCAAGTTTCATGTCATTCAAGGTGACATGAGGTATAATGCTCTACTTGCAAGGCCGTGGATCCATAGTATGAGGGCAATGCCATCAACTCTTCATCAAATTATGAAGTTCTCTATGAAGGATGGCGTGAAAACAGTATATGTAGAGCATCATGCAGCTAAGGAGATGTTCACGGTGCACAATTTGGCACCAGTGTCGACTCCATCTACCTCTGAGAAGTCAATAGACAAACAGGTAGCCAAATAGAAATCACATCCCATACCCTCGGTTGAGCCCGAAGGGAAGGAGCCCGATGAACAAGTGGCCGAGGACGAAGAAGAATATTTCCTCATCCCTCGAACCTTCATCTCCCCCGTGGAATCAGATGCAACAAAGTCCACAGTCGAAGAACTCGAGTAGGCCATATTGACCGAACCTCCTCGCTGAATGAAATGTATATTTGGGAACGAGATTAACCCCCGAACTCAGGAAAAAACTCATTCAATTTCTTATTGATAATATTGATTGCTTCGCTTGGTCCCACTTAGATATGAAAGGGATCCCACTGGAGGTAACCACCCATCGACTAAATGCCGACACCAGGTTCAAACTGGTGAAGAAAAAAAGGAGACGCCAGTCCAAGGTAAAGCATATATTCATCAAAGATGAGGTAACTAAACATCTCAAAATAGGATCCATTAGGGAAGTGAAATACCTTGAATGGCTAGCTAACGTAGTGGTAGTCCCCAAAAAAAGGGAATAAACTTAGAATGTGTGTGGACTATAAGGATTTGAACAAAGCATTCCTTAAAGATTCTTTTCAACTGCCCAACATCGATCGATTGATTGATACCACGGCTGTCCACGAGATCCTTACTTTTCTCGACACCTACTCCGGGTACAATAATATTCAAATGAACCCGGAGGACCAGGAAAAGACTTCGTTTATCACAAAGTATGGCACATATTGCTACAATGTAATGCCCTTCGGGGTAAAAAATATGGGAGCAACATATCAACGCCTAGTTAATAAGATGTTCGAACATCAAATAGGCAAATCTATGGAACTTTACATTGATGTCATGCTTTAAGTCCCTGCGCATAGAGGACCATTTGACTCATTTGCAGACGATGTTCGATATCCTAAGAAGATACAACATGAAGCTCAACCCCGAGAAATGCATTTTGGAGTTGGCTCGGGCAAATATTTGGGCTTCATGGTGTCAAACAAGGTGATTGAGATCAACCTCGATAAAATCAAAGCCATCTAAGGGATCACCATAGTAAACAATGTTAAGTTCGTGCAACGGCTGACCGGGTAGATAACAGCCTTAGTCCGATTCATTTCATGGTCTTCAGATCGGAGCCATAATTTCTTCTCCCTGCTCAAGAAGAAGAACAACTTCGAATTTGCTCCAGAATGTCAACAAGCCTTGGAAAAATTAAAACAGTATCTCTCGAGCCCACCTTTGCTCCATACTCAGAAGAAGGATAAACACTATATTTATATTCGGCCGTGTCCGAGGTAGCGGTAAGTGGAGTGTTGGTTCGAGAAGATAAAGGTATGCAATTTCCTGTCTATTATGTGAGTCAGACCCTAGGAGATGCTGAAACCAGGTATCTCATTTAGAAAAACTAGCCCTTGCGTTAATAAGTGCATCTAGGAAATTGAAACCATATTTTCAATGTCATCATATATGTGTATTAACTACATATCCACTTTGAAACATTTTTCATAAGCGCACATTATCGGGTCGATTCACTAAATGGTCCATCAAACTTGGAGGATATGCTATCAAATATCAACCTCGAACGCCTATCAAGTCTCAAATTTTGGCAAACTTCGTGGCCGATTTTACGCCTTCTCTCGTGCCCGGAGTAGAGAAAGAATTCTTGTTAAAAACGGGCATATCATCGGGGGTATGGACCCTCTTCACTAATGGTGCCTCGAATGTGAAAGGATACGGGATCGGTATAATTTTAAAACCCCCACGCGCTGAGTCATCAGACAATCTATAAAAACTTCAATATTGACTAACAATGAGGCCGAGTATGAGGCCACGATTGGAGGTCTCGAACTAGCCAAATGCCTAGGAGTAGAGGTCATCGAAGCAAAATGTGAATCTCTTTTGGTAGTAAACCAAGTGAATGGAAGTTTCGAGGTTTGAGAAGATAGGATGCAAAGATACTTAGACAAGCTTCAAGTAACATTTTACCGCTTCGAAGGGTGGAATCTGGTCCATGTACCTCGAGAATAGAATAGCGAGGCCGATGCACTGGCAAACTTGGGCTCGTGTGTTGAAGAAGATGACATAGTCCCCGGGACTACCGTACAACTATCGAGGTCATTGATCGAAGAGGGTCATTTAGAAATTAACTCAACAAGTCTAACATGCATTTGGAGGAACAAGTACATCGACTACTTGATGAATGGGAAGCTCCCCACGGACTCAAAAGAATAAGGGGCCCTCCGAGCCAAAGCAGCCCGATTTTCACTTGACGGGGATAGAACATTGTATAGGAGGACCTTCGATGGACCACTGGCAGTATGCTTGGGACCGGGGGACACTGTTTATGTGCTACGAGAAATCCACGAAGGTACTTATGTGAATCATTCTTGTGCCGATTCTTTGATTTGAAAGGTGATCAGAGCTGGGTACTACTAGGATAGCATGAAAAAATATACAAAAGACTTCGATCGGAAGTGTGACAAATGTCAAAGGTTCAACCGATGATACATCAATCCGGTGAACAACTAAACTCGGTCTTATCCCAGTGGCCATTCATAAAATAAGGGATGGACATCGTCGGCCCACTGCCAACGGCGCCATGTGAAGCTCGGATTATCTTATTTATGACTGACTACTTCTCAAAATGGGTAGAAGTGCATGCCTTTGAAAAGATAAGAGAAAAAGAAGTCATCAACTTCATATGGGACCACATCATATGTCGATTCGGGATTTTTTCCGAGATAACATGCGACAATGGGAAGCAATTCATCGGCAGCAAAGTGACAAAGTTCCTCGAAGATCGTAAAATTAAAAGGATCCTACCAGCGCCTTATCACCCAAGTGCAAACGGCCAAGCCGAATCCACGAACAAAACTATCATTCAAAACTTAAAGAAGAGGTTCGATAATGCGAAGGGGAAGTGGAGAGAAATGTTTCCCGAGGTACTATGGGCGTATCGAACGACGTCGAAGTCAAGCGCGGGGGAGACCTTATTTTATTTAGTATATGTGTCCGAGGCATTGATACTAGTCGAGGTCGGAGAGCCGAGTGTCAGATTTTAGCATGCCACCAAGGATTCGAACAACGAGGCCATGAACACCTCTCTCAAGCTGCTAGATGAAAAATGTGAGGTCGCGTTAGTTCGGATGGTCGTTCAAAAACTGAGGATCGAAAGGTACTACAACAGAAGAACAATACATCGATACTTCAGATTCGGGGACGTGGTTCACCCTCAACACTCGAAACCCAAATGAAAAGAGGCTAGGCCCTAGTTGGGAAGGACCATACCGTTTCCTCGCAGTAGTAGGGAAAGGATCCTACAAGCTTAGAACTATGGAAGGCGAGCAAATACCAAACAATTAGAATATATCGTTGCTCAAGCGCTATTATTGCTGAGGTATAACCTTCTCCCTTTTTCCTTTATATTTCATACTAACTTCATACAAGTGTTCGATTGGAAAAATCGACGAACAATCCAGCTCGAAGACCTTGGGTTTTAAAGCATGCGTTGTACTCTTTTGCCCTTAGATCGGGTTTTATCCCAAATGGGTTTTACCGGCAAGGTTTTTAACGAGGCAAAATTTGTATGCTACCTAAAGAAACTTGATGCGTGGCTAGAATTCATGGTTTAACATGTTATATGCCTTACATTTTATGTGCGTTAATGATAAAAATACACTTTGTATGTGCATAATGGAGTTTATTTCATGTGTAGGTGCATTGGAGATGGAAACCGAGCTAAATGGATGAAAATACATCAAAAATACGCTTAAGAGTCGAAAAGGAAACACCCGGGCGTTAGGTGGGCGTTTGGCCCCTAAAGACAGGCAGTCCCTGGCGTTAGTGGGGCGTTTGGCCCCTAAAGTCAGGCTGACCCTGGCATTAGGGGGCGTTTGGGCCCTAACGCCAGGCCTCCCTGGCTTTAAGGGGGTGTTTGAGCCCAAACGCCTGGGTCTCGATGTCAAGTAAATTCCGAGTTTTGAAGAGTTTAAGTGTTTCCCCGTTGGAATAGAAGTCTCCTACATGTTTAGGGTTTGACCTAAACATATAAATAGACTCCAAAATACAACTTGAAGAGGGATTCGGAGAGAGGAAGCCATTGAAGAGAAGTCAAACATCGATTTGTACAACTTTTATTCATTACTTTGTAGTTTAATTATGCTAGTTATTTTGGATTTGATTCTTATGAACATGTTTAGCTAATTTCTTTAATCTAGGGTTTTGGTGGAACCCGTTGGGGGATGAACTTATTGTGTTATTAATATAGTTCTGATTGGTTGATTAATCTCTATTTGTTCAACTACGTTCTTGTTGTAGTTAATTGAATGGCCATCAATTAGCTGTTCCTATTTATTATGTATCTACTTGAGAGAGAGTGCATATTTAGGTAGTTGTTTGAACAACACCACTCCCAGAGTATAGACGAAAGTCATAACCGAGGGTTTAGAGGTTGGATTAGAGATAACGATACCTCGGGTGCAATCTAAAGTGAACTGTAATGCAATCTAGCTAGCGTAACTTGAGAGAGTGCGTCTAGTAAATTATCATAATTACTTGAGAGAGATTTATGGTAGATAGAGTGTTCATGATTGATAGAGACAACTAATCAAACTATAAGAAGTATCCGAGAAGGAAGTTCACCGACGGGGGAAACCATAACCTTAGACCTTTATCATAATTGTTTACAACACATTGTTAGTAATTGTTAGTTATTATTATTGTCAGTAGAATTAGTAAAACATCACCAATTTATATTAAAAAGTCTTGAGAGAATTGATTGAGTAAAAGTTGCGTATTCTAAAGACTTGATTGATACGTAAATTCCCTGTGGGATCGACTCTGGGCATAATACCCCGGATTATATTTGCAACGCCCGTTTAGTCTTTTATTAGACATAGTTGAGCGTGATCAAATTTTGGCGCCGTTGCCGGGGAATTAACGGTATTATCAAGTGTAGCTGTAATTGTATATATACTAGGTTTCAAGTTTGATTTTTTTAGTATTTGATTTTTATTTTCTTTATTTTAGTTGTATTTATTAATTTGAAAAAAAAAACATGGCATCATGGAATTATGAGAGTTTTGATGTTGGTAATTCTACTTTTGATCCTCGTTATACATATTTTGGAGGAAGCTGCCCATGGCAAAATTATCAAAATATTCCCGAGAGTTAGTTATGTTCACCAACTCAATCTTATGTGTGGAGTGTGTGTGATATTTGTGGTGGTCAAGATGGTCACTTTTATGGTTGTGCTTATATTTTATCTTCCCCCAACCCCTTGCTTTGATGGTTCTTCTTTTTCTTGTGAAGTTAATAGAAACAAAGAACCCAGTGATGATGACCTGAAAAGGCTCGAGGATATGATGAAGTGCATTTTGGAACAACAGGAGGAGTTACAACTGCGGGTACAAAGGCAAGATGAAACTATTCGCAACTTGGAGGCTCAAACGAGTCAACTAGTTGAAGCTTTTAATGCTCAATATGCCAATATTATGGATAGTAGCCAGGAGCAGTGTGCATTAGAGATGGAAATTGAGGTGCCAATGGAGGGGTCCAAAGTATAAACCCAACACTCTAACCAACTAGAATTTGAAGATGCCGATGTTGAAGAAATAATACTAGAATCAACCAGGGACGTTGAGGATACAAATTTAATCGACTCTAGTGTGATCGATGTTGAGGATGTTGAATGTCCTGATTCATGTGTTTGAGCGCATTGGTCCTCACTCCAAATATTTTTCCACATTGTGCGTGGATGATGATATGGAAATAGAGTCATCCGAGCCAATTGAGGAGTCAAGGAATGAGGAACAAGATGCCTACATCCTGGAATATATCTTGCCAGAAAGACAGGACTACATACCTCATCTAAATGCCAAGAAGTGTAAAATAGTACAATGGTTGCTTGGGCCAATTATATTTGTTCCACCACCCTTGGAGCATAACCGAAAACTTGATGCCAAATTGGGGGCTCAATTCATAAGTTCGAAGTGGAGGCAGAAAGTGATTCACGTCGTGCCGCGACGTTAAATCAAGCGCTTGTTGGGAGGCAACCCAACTTTACTGCTTTATTTTATTTTATTTTATTTTATTTTTTTGTTTTATTTTATTTTTCTAATTGTATTATTTTTGTAGTGTCAATTATTTTTTTTAAAATTTTTGTAGGAGCATGGAACGCAAAGCCACTGGAAGGATACAATAGCAAATCAGATGGTTGAACTAAATGTGAGGTACCCGCATGAAGGACCAGGCCTGGGAGAAGTCCGAGTACCCCATGAGATGCTAGTGTTTCGGCCTTTGGCCTACCAGGGAGTTCTTTTTACTCTCTTGTATGTATG
>ML390123.1:0-39680 GCA_005239525.1 Nicotiana knightiana | reverse complement strand
TTAGCTCCGTTTCCATTTCCAATTCACCTACACATAAAATAAACCCCATTAGGCACATACAACATGTATTTTTATCATTAAGCCACATAAAATGCAAGGCATATAATGATTTAAATCATGAATTCTAGCCACGCATCAGTACTCTCGGGAATGCGGAGAGTGAATTGAGCTGAGTGGGAGTTTCTTCTTCGCGAACGCGAAGGCTATTTGAGTTTTATGCTTCGCGATCGCGGTTGGCCCGGACTTTAAAACATTTCAAAAACGAGATTTGTCCCATTTTTCATACCCTTCCATTAGAACTAGGCCTAAGAGCGATTTTTAAGAGAAAACTCAACATCAATTCATAGATTTGTACACTCTAACTCTTCTTCCATTTCTAACATCACCAATTAATTCCTAACCCTAATCTTTGTTCTTCGATGGTAGAAAACTAGGGATTTAGGAAGAATCGGGGGGGAGGGGGAGGGGTGGCAAATTAGAAAACTAATTACATTTGGACGGGATCTAGGACTTGTTGGTATATTTGGACGGGGTCTCGGGTTGGCCCGGATGACATTCGTGCATCGCGCAAGGTAAAAACTAGCCTTAAATGACTGCTGGTGCACCAGATTTGGTGCGACCGCACCTGCAGAGGGCTAGCCACAAGTGCGAGACTGCTTCTGCGGTCCCAGCCTCGTAGGTGCGACCTCTGAGAGAGCTGCCTATTTTCCGCAGATGTGGACCCCTTTCCGCAGATGCGGACCCCGCTCCGCAGGTGCGAAGCCAGGCCCCCTTCCCATTCTCCACAGATGCGAGATCGCAGGTGCGAAAAACCTGTAGGTAGTGAGGTCGTCTTAAATGCGAGACTTAACCATTTTTGAACCATTTTTCATCACTTTGGGCGATTTGGAGAGCTGGTAAAGGGGGAAATCGACCTAGGAACTTAAGGTAAGTAATTCCTACCATAAAATGAGTTTATTACTTGAAGTTTTGGGTAGTAATACACATTAAATTACTGAAAATCATAGGTTAAGAGTAAAACCTAGTGTTTTGATAAAAATGAGAATTTACCAAGAAATTGATTATGGAATCATACAAAAACTATATAATATTGATCCTTAGGCTATGGGTGATTATTTCCTTCAAAAAATTTCGGAATCCGAGAATATGGGCCTGGGTGCATTTTAGAATTTTCCAATTAAGGTTGAAATGATCATTTAAGTAGGAGGATTATGGACTTTTGAGTAGAGATTTACTTGTTAATGTGATGTTTGGCTAGTTTCGAGTCCTTGGGTGATAAATTTGGAGTTTCGGGCGCATTCTTGATTCGGAAAGTAGACTTGGCACAACGTAAGTCTCCTTTCTAACCTTGTAAGGGGGAATTATCCCCATATGTGAAATAAATGATTATGTGCTATTATTTGTGGGGACTACGTACGTACGATGTGACGAGAGTCCGTGCGTAGTGATTATTCTTGTTATGTCCGGGTAGTTAGGTTCACACCATGCCTTGTGAATTTCATTAAATTGAATTATATGCCTTGTGACTTCATTGTATGCAACTTTGTTTCAAGAAAACCTAGAACTTAGTGTTTTTAAACGAATTGTTAGTTTGGAAAGGATTTAAAGAAGATGTTGTGTTTGCATGTGACCGCTTCGCAATTTATATTCCGCGAGCGGAGTGATTCTTTCCCCTACTCTCATGGGAGCGGATCGTATGCCACAACAGGTTAATAGATGCATCTATGGTTCGCATCGTTCGACCCTTCAGCAATGCACGATTATTGTTATTATATTGGCCCAGGCCGTTTGTCCTTAATCCATTATGCACATGCTATTTTCTTGATATTTTTATGACTGTTGAACTGTTGAATATCCTGCAACAATAAACTGAAAATTTGTATATTTATGTTCCACCACGTAATTAGATTTTTATTATGATTCGATATTTATCGCTTTACTATCCATGCTTACATGTTGTTCTCCTTAAAAATTTTACTTAAATTTACTGATTGGACCATAGTAAGTGTCACGTCGACCTCTTATCACTACTTTTTCCAGATTAGACGGGATACTTTCTGGGTATATTTTATTTTATGTACTCATGCTATGCTCTGTACTTAATTGTACAGGTTCTGAGGCAGGTGCATTTGGGTATCAGTCCGGGGCCCGTTCCTGATTTATACTTAGTCGAGGCTTCACGGTGAGCTGCTTCTCCTCACAATTTCCAGCAGCACTTTGGAGCTATTATTTTTTCCATTTCTGTTTATACTTACTCAGACAGTAGGATAGACTTTTATTCCTTTTGGTATTAATCTACTAGATGTCTATAGACTTGTGACACTAGTTCCTGGCACAAACGTTAGTAGACATTATTTTGGGATGTAAATATTAATCTGACTTTTATGGTTATTTCTGTCTAAAATTACCTAAATTACTCGTCTTTATCTAATGTCTTAAATTTAAATCAAGAAAGGGATCGAAAATGTTTTGGAAAATTAACTGGACCCACTAGTAAATTGAAGTTGGCTTGCATGAGTACGGTGTTGGGCGCCATCGCAACCTGGATTATGATTCGGTTTGTGACAACATGGTATCATAGGTCTCACAAGTTATGGGCAGACCCAATAGAGTCTAACGGATCGGTGCAGAGACGTCTGCATTTATCTTTGGGAGTCTAAAGGGTATTAGAAAATCTCTCTTTATTCATCTTCTATCGTGCAGTTGATGGTATACTAAATATAACTCTTTTATTCCCTCACGAATTGTGAGGACGTGCGCAGCCGACGTTCCAGACCCGGGAGGGGCCACTACCCCCATCATCCGAGGCCGTGGCAGAGGTCGGGGGAGGGCACCGGCCTGAGGTAGGGACGAGGTCCCAGAGCTGTTCTAGTTGCACCACTAGCGGATCCAGCAGAGGATCCCATCATTGAGGAGTAGGGCGAGGTGCCTGCAGCAGATCCTGCCCCATTGGACTTCATGAGGGTGCCGGGATTCCAGGAGGTCATGGGTCGTATGATGCGGTTAATGGACACCATGACTCAGGCTGGTTTATTTCCAGCGGATCCGGCCACATCTCAGGCGGGAGGGGGCGCACAAACCCCTACTGCACAGACCGCCGAACATGCAGCAGCAATATATCAGACCCTGGGTACACTACATGTGGGCGGAGTCCAGCCAGTAGCAGCAGCACCTGAACCCAGACCAACTACGGACGGTGATCCGCAGAAGCTATTGGACAGATGGACCAGACTACACCCTCTTGTCTTCAGAGGCGAGCGTCATGAGGACGCACAAGACTTTATTGATAGGTGTAGGGATAGACTGCACAACATGAGGATACTGGAGTCCCATGGAGTTGGCTTCATTGCTTTTCAGTTAGAGGGCAGGGCCCGTAGATGGTGGCACTCCTACATTCTTGGCAGACCGGCAGATTCTCCTCCCATCACCTGGGAGTAGTTCACTCAGCTATTCCTGGACCGGTATATTCCACCCTCTGAGAGGGAAGAGCTGCGGTATCAGTTTGAGCAAATGGAGCAGGGTCATTTGTCATTGACCGACTACGAGGCTAGGTTTTATGAGTTGTCTCGTCATGCACTCATGATACTTCCTATTGATGTAGAGAGAGTGCATAGATTTGTAGCTGGGTTGCATCCACGTATTAGGGCCAATATGGCCCGAGAGGTAGAGATGGGGACTCCTTATCAGCTTGTGATGGAGATTGCTCGTAGGATAGAGGGTTATCGGTCGAGGAGCAGAGAACAGGGGCGGTAGGATAAGAGAGCTAGATTTACTGGGGATTTCAGAGGTGCTCCAGCTAGGGGCAGAGGTCAGTTTGGTAGGGGCCAACCTAGTAGGCCACCATATTCAGCACCCCCACCACCTCCCCGAGGTACTCCAGCGAGGCCTTATTTCAGTCCTATGCCGGATAGTTCTTAACGCCCGCCAGCTATTCAGGGTTCCTCCGGCGAGTACTCTGGATATCAGGGGTCTTCTAGCCCTTACTTCAGTGTTATGCTAGAGAGTTCACACCGCCCTCTAGCTATTCAAGGTTTTTCTTCAGGACAACAGGCCATGGTTCTGGGAGGTTTTTGTGAGTGTGGGGATCTAGGTCATATGAAGAGGTATTTTCCCAGGCTTCGGGGCAAGGTAGTGCAGTAGGGTCACAGCCCATGAGATTAGCACCAGCGGTCTGGCCGCCCAGAGATGGAGAACAGGCTGGCAGGGGTCGTCCTAGAGGTGGAGGCCATACAGGGGGAGCCCAGTCAGCTCATGTTCATACCGGTGGAGTTCAGTCATCTGATGCTCCAGCTAGATTCTATGATTTCCCAGCACCAGATGCAGTAGCCTCAGATGTCGTGATCACAAGTATTATTTCAGTATGCGGTAGAGATGCATCGGTATTATTTGATCCAGGGTCCACTTATTCATATGTATCAGCCTTATTTGCATATTTCCTGGATATTCCTCGTGAGTCCTTGGGTACTCCTGTTTATGTGTCCACTTCTGTGGGAGATTATGTGATTGTGGATCAGATATATCGGTCCTGTGTAGTTACATTCTGTGGGTTCGAGACCAGAGCGGACCTCATATTGCTTAATGTGATTGATTTTGAGGTTATCCTGGGCATGGACTGGCTATCTCCCTATCATACCGTTCTAGATTTCCATGCTAAGACTGTTACTCTAGCCAAGCCTGAGTTTTCGAGATTGGAGTGGAGAGGTTCCTCAGTTGGTGCAGCTAGTCGGGTTATTTCTTTCCCAAAGGCTCGACATATGGTCGAGAAGGGTTGTTTGGATTATCTTGCTTATGTGCGGGACACCACCGCTGAGTCTCCGACAATTGATTCAGTGCCAGTAGTTTGAGAGTTTGCTGATGTATTCCCTTCAGACCTTCCAGGCATGCCACCGGATCATGACATTGATTTTTGCATTGACTTAGCTCCAGGCACCCAGCCTATCTCTATTCCCCCATACCGTATGGCTCTGAAGGAATTGAAAGAACAACTTGAGGAGTTGTTGGCTAAGGGGTTTATCAGACCGAGTGTATCACCTTGGGGTGATCCAGTGTTATTTATGAAGAAGAAGAATGGGACTATGCGGATGTGTATTGACTACCGCCAGTTGAACAAGGTCACCATCAAGAATAAGTACCCGTTGTCGCGTATCGATGATTTGTTGACCAGTTGCAGGGTGCTCGGGTGTTTTCTAAGATTGAATTGAGATTGGGTTACCATCAGCTGAAGATTCGAGACTTGCATGTTCCAAACACTGCCTTTCGTACGAGATATGGTCATTATAGTTCCTGGTGATGTCCTTTGGCTTGACTAATGCCCCAGCAGCATTTATGGACTTGGTGAACATGGTGTTCAGGCCTTATATTGATTCTTTCGTCATTGTCTTTATTGATGACATTCTGATTTACTCACGTAGCCTGGGGAGCATGAGCAGCATTTGAGAGTTGTGCTCCAGACCTTGCGAGAAAAGAAGATGTGTGTTAAGTTCTTCAAGTGTGAGTTTTGGTTGGATTCTGTGGCATTCTTGGGACATGTGGTATCCGGAGAGGGTATCAAGGTGGATCCTAAGACGATTGAGGCAGTTCAGAGTTGGCCATGCGCTACTTCAGCTACAGAGATCAGGAGTTTCTTGGGGCTGGCAGGTTATTATCGCCAATTTATGGAGGGTTTTTCATCCATTGCAGCTCCTCTGACTAGATTTACTCAGAAGAATGCCCTATTCCGATGGTTCGACGAGTGTGACGCGAGCTTTCAGAAGCTCAAGACAGCATTAACCTCAGAAGCAGTTCTAGTATTGCCTTCCGGTTCTTGTATGTATACAGTTTATTGCGACGCTTCACGCGTTGGCTTGGGATGTGTGTTGATGCAGGAGGGGCTAGTTATTGCATATGCTTCACGGAATCTGAAGGTTCATGAGACGAATTACCCTGTGCACGATCTGGAGTTGGCGGTGATTGTTCATGCTCTTAAGATTTGGAGGCACTACTTGTATGAGGTGCCTTGTGAGGTTTATACATACCACGACAGTTTGCAGCACTTGTTCAAGCAGAGGGATCTTAATTTGAGGCAGCGTATGTGGCTTGAGTTGCTAAAGGATTGTGACATCACCATTCTTTATCATCCGGTCAAGGCGAATGTTGTTGCAGATGCCTTAAGCAGGAAGGCGGAGAGTATGGGTAGCTTGGCTTTCATTTCAGTGGAGGAGAGACCTTTAAATTTTGACATTCAATCCTTGGCTAATCGCCTGGTGAGGTTGGACCTTTCAGATCCCGCCGAGTTCTTGCACATGTGGTTTCTCAGTCTTCATTATTGTGGGAGATCTCGGTAGTTAGATGATCCGCACTTGGTGGCTCTTCGGGAGACAGTGGTACAGGGTGGTTCCAAGGAGGTTCCTATTGGCAAGGATGGTGTTCTGAGACTTTAGGGTCGCCTATGTGTCCCTAATGTTGATGGCCTGAGGGAGAGGATTCTGGAGGAGGCTCACAGTTCATAGTATTCTATTCATCCTGGTGCTACGAAGATGTATCGTGACTTGAGGCAGCATTACTGGTAGAGGCGGATGAAGAAAGACACAGTGGAGTATGTGGCTAGATGTCTAAATTGCCAACAGGTTAAGTATGAGCACCAGAGGCCAGGAGGCCTACTTCAGCAGATGCCTATACCTGAGTGAAAATGGGAGCGCATCACTATGGACTTCGTGGTTGGGTTGCCTCGGACTCTACGGAAGGTTGATGAGGTTTGGGTCATTGTGGACAGGTTGACCAAGTCGGCACATTTCATTCTAGTAGCTACTACTTATACTTCAGAGAGGTTGACCCAGATATACATTCGGGAGATAGTCCGGTTGCACGGTGTGCCTGTGTCCATTATATCAGATCGAGGCCCTCGGTTCACCTTGCACTTCTGGAGAGAAGTACAGAGTGAATTAGGCACCCGAGTAGAGCTCAGCATAGCATTCCACCCTCAGACCGACGGGCAGTCGGAGCGCACAGTTCAGATATTGGAGGACATGCACATAGCATGTGTGATTGACTTTAGAAGGCAGTGGGACCAGTTCTTGCCTTTGGCCGAGTTTGCTTATAATAACAGTTATTAGTCCAACATTGATATGGATCCATTTGAGGCTTTGTATGGTAAGCGATGTCGTTCTCCTATCGGGTGGTTTGAGCCTAGTGAGGCTAAGTTATATGGCACCGACCTGGTATGAAGGATGCTTTGGAGAAAGTAAAGTTGATTCAGGAGAGTCTTTGCAAAGCAGAGTCCAGACATAAGAGTTACGCGGATCAGAAGGCGTGTGATGTATCATTTATGTAGGGAGAGAAGGTCCTTTTGAAAGTCTCGCCGATGAAGGGTATTATGAAGTTTGGGAAGAAGGGCAAGCTGAGCCCAAGGTTTATAGGTCCATTTGAGGTGTTGAGGCGAGTTGGAGAGGTTGCTTATGAGCTCGCTTTACCTCCCAGTTTATCAGGAGTTCATCCGGTTATTCATGTGTCCATGCTCCAGAGGTACGGATTTCAGCACCATTCAGCTAGATGAGAGGTTGGGTTACGAGCAGGAGCCAGTTGCCATCATTGACAGGCAGGATCTCCAGTTGAGGTCCAAGAGTGTTTCCACCATAAAGGTCCAGTGGAGGGGCCAACCAGTCGAGGAGGTGACTTGGGAGTCCGAGGAGGACATGCGAAGCAGATATCCACACTTACTCATCACTCCAGGTATGATTCTAGACTCGTTCGAGGACGAACCTTTGTTTAAGATATGGATTATGTAATGACCCCACCAGTCATTTTGTATTTTAGAACCCCGTGCCTCTAAATGAGACTTCCCGTAGTTGCTTTTACTGATTTATGACTTGCGGGGACGGGTGGTTCGAGGTTTGGAGGAGTTTGGAGTAGCTTAGGAACACTTAGTTCCTTAAGGTTGCCTTTAAGGCTAAGTTTGACTTCGGTCAACATTTTTAGTAAACGACCTCGGAATCGAGATTCGAGGGTTCCGTTAGGTTCGTATGATGATTTCGGACTTGGATGTATGTTCGGAATGGGTTTTGGATAACCCCGGACCATTTCAGCACCTAATAGTGAAATAAGGTTTCCTTAAGTTCAAACTTGAGGTTTGGAACGTGTTTTTGTGTTACCGAGGTCCAAATGGAATTTCAAGACTGGGAATAGTTTTGTTATGTCATTTATGACTTGCTCGCAAAATTTGACGTCATCCTGAGTAGTATAGGTACGTTTCAGCGTGTTGAAAGTGAATTCAAGGACTTAGAGTTCTTAAGTTTGATCCAATAGGTTTTGGGGTATGATTTTTAGATTTAACGTTGTTTTGGACGTTTCGAAGGCTCGAGCGAGTCCGTATAATGATTTAGGACTTGTTGGTATATTTGGACAGGGTCTCGAATGGGCCCGAAAGCCATTCAGGCATCGCGCGAGGCAAAAACCTGCCTTGAATGACTACTGGTGCACCAGATCTGGTGCGACCGCACATGCGAAGGGCTAGCCGCAGGTGCGAGACTGCTTCTGCGGTCCCAGCCTCACAGGTGAGACCTCTGAGGGAGCTGCCTATTTTTTGCAAATGCGGAACCCTTTCCGCAGAAGCAGAGCTGCAGGTGCGGACGCCGCTCCACAGGTGCGAAGCCAGGCCCCATTCCCTTCTCCGCAGATGCGAGACCGCAGGTGCGGTCCTCGAGCCAAATGTGCGAAAAACCTGTAGGCAGTAAGGTCGTGTTAAATGCGAGACTTAACCATTTTTGAACCATATTTCATCACTTTGGGCGATTTGGAGAGCTAGTAAAGAGGGGAATCGACCTAGGAATCTTAAGGTAAGTAATTCCTACCATAAAATGAGTTTATTACTTGAAGTTTTGGGTAAATTAACACATTTAATTAGTGGAAATCATAGGTTAAGAGTAAAACCTAGGGTTTTGAAAAATGAGAATCTACCATTAAATTGATTATGGAATCGTACAAAATTTATATAATATTGATCCTTAGGCTATGGGTGATTATTTCCTTCGAACATTTCCGGAATCCAGCATGTGGCCCGGGGGTGTATTTTAGGATTTTCCAACTAAGGTTGAAATGATCATTTAAGTAGGAGGATTATGGACTTTTGAACATAGATTGACTTGTTAATGTGATGTTTGGCTAGTTTCGAGTCCTTGGGTGATAAATTTGGAGTTTCGGGCGCATTCTTGACCCGGAAGTAGACTTGGCACGAGGTAAGTCTCCTTTCTAACCTTGTAAGAGGGAATTTTCCCCATAGGTGAAATAAATGATTATGTGTTATTATTTGTGGGGACTACGTACGTACAATGTGACGAGAGTCCGTGCGTAGTGACTATTCTTGTTATGTCTGGGTAGTTAGGTTCACACATTGCCTTGTGAATTTCATTTAATTGAACTATATGCCTTGTGACTTCATTGTATGCAACTTTGTTTCAAGAAAAACTAGAACTTGGTGATTTTAAATGAATTGTTATTTTGGAAAGGATTTAAAGAAGATGTTGTATTTGCATGTGACCGCTTCGCAATTTATATTCCGCGAGCGGAGTGATTTTTTCCCCTACTCTCATGGGAGCGGGCCGTACGCCACGGTAGGTTAATAGATGCATATATGGTTCACGTCGTTCGACCCTTCGGCAGTGCACGATTATTGTTATTATATTGGCTCAGGTCGTTTGTCCTTAATCCATTATGCACATGTTATTTGCTTGATATTTTATGATTGTTGAACTGTTGAATATCCTGGAACAATGAACTGAAAATTTTTATATTCGTGTTCCACCACGTAATTAGATTTTTATTATGATTCGATATTTATCGCTTTACTATCCATGGTTACCTGTTGTTCTCCTTAAAATTTTTACTTAAATTTACTGATTGGACCATAGTAAGTGTCAAGTCGACCTCTCGTCACTACTTCTTCATGATTAGACGGGATACTTACTGCATACATATTATTTTTTGTACTCATGCTACGCTCTGTACTTAATTGTACAGGTTCTGAGGCAGGTGCATTTGGGTATCAGTCTGGGGCCCGTTCCTGATTTATACTTAGTCGAGGCTTCATGGTGAGCTTCTTCTCCTGACGATTTCCAGCACCACTTTGGAGCTATTATTTTTGCCATTTCTGTCTATACTTACTCAAACAGTAGGACAGACTTTTATGTTTAACCAAAGAATTAGACCCTTTGACTAAGCTTATTTTTAAGATGAATACGGGTTACTGATAATCAAGATAATGGGGAAAATGAATAATAGACAATATTACAGAAATAACATATCGAAGTTGATTGTATTCGAGAATCAGATGCCTTTACAAGCTATATTCCCCTCCCTTATACAGGGGATTCTTATAACGTACGACTCCTGCTATGGTTACTCATTAATGACTAATTATGACATTAATAAGGCGTTACAAAGGATAACAGTAATAGGGGTTCAGTTACATAACGTTCGAGTAATCAATTGTGGGTCCTTGAATCTGCCCGTAGCTTTGTCTAGATTCATTCTGACCGTGCCTCTCTCCCGTTTTGATCAAGTTGAATTTCCCCTGGCTGATAAGTTCGTGGGTTTACAGAACTGTGCCTCTTTGTATCGTACCTCTCCAGAGAGTTACGTCCAGTTATTGTGTCNTCTCTGCACCATAGGCGTCGTTTGTCACTTCCATTTAATGCCCATACCACGTGTCCTTTTTGGATTGGTTCTGCATTTACTCAGCACCTTTTAGGGCTTTTTGTGGTTGTGCCAGTCTCGAAGTGACATCTTCAATTATGACTTTTCATCATTATTCCTTTTTCATCATGTTTGACGGTTGCCTTCAAGTATAAATACATGTTTTCTTTTCTTTGCTTCCACGAAACACTTTTTTAATTTTATTTTCTATAAAGAACTTTCTCCCTTGCCTTTGTAAACATGTCTTCTTCAAACCAACCTCAAAGAGTAATAGACATTGAAAGCTTAGCGCCATCTTCTGCTCCGACTAGGAGTCGGAGGGGTGGTAGACTTAGAAGTCTAGGATCCACTCCTTCGAGGGGCTCTTCTTCTTCTCAGATAGTACCTCCCCCTTCCACTAGATCCCTAGTTTCCCCGAGATTTAGGGTTTCTCGATCCTTGTCTAGGGGTAGAGGCGAACGCCTTCGTGAACCTGGAGTCGATGAAATTGTCCTTGCTGAGTTTGTTTTTGCTAGGGATAGTCAAGTTCTTGTAGATCAATCTTCTTATCTTGATAGTGTAGAAAGATATCCAACCCTTATAACTGATGGTCAGATTTCCCTTGTTCGAAAGGGAGTGCTTCTGGAAATCTGACTTTCCTTTCTATATTCCGAATAGTAATCAAAGAATAACGTCTTACAAGAAGGGATATTCTTTTGTTTATACGTATCCTTTCACTTTAGGGTTTAGACCCCCCATTGACCCAGTTATAATCGAGTTTTGCCATTTTTTCAATATTTTCTTAGGACAAGTCGGCCCACTTGTGTGGCGAGTTGTCGCATGCCTTAGGAGTTTGGCTTCTTTAGCTTAGGTTCCTTTTATCATCAACCATCTTATTAGGGGTTTTTACTATGACTGCTAGAAGCAAAAGAGTGTTAGTAATCCCTGGAGACGATAAGGATAGGGGTTGGTACCTTCGGTATGTTGTTGTACCCACTGCTAGTTTAGTGGGTGAAAAAAATCTTTCCTTCCCTGAGAACTGGAATCGCGCACGTGAGTATACTTTAGCTCACATTTACTTTTTGTTGTTTTGACTTGAGGTGTTTTATTTAACACCGTGTCTGTTTTTTCNGAACTCGAAACCACGAACGAAATCCACGAACTCGTTCTTTTCTTTTATTTTGTTTTGTTCTCCTTTGTCGTTCTTCTTTTTTTTTTTTTTTTTTTTTTCCTTTTTAATAAGATTCTCTGCTCGTTAGGTGTCTGCTTCCTCTATCCCGAAGATATCCTTGGCTCAAGCCCAGGAAATTATCATTGGTTCATCTTCCTCGAAGAGAAAGATTAGTGAATCTCGTTCCATAGAGGAAGAGGAAGAGGGTGCTTTAGTGCACAGGCCACGGAGAAGGCGAATGATTTTAGATGATAAGCCTACTGCCTTAACCTTGCCTCCCGTATCTGTGATTGAGCCCCCTGTCTTTGATGATGTTCCACATTCCCCTATTCACGGTGGTATTGATCTCGCTCCTGACGACGTCCTTTTGGCTGTTGTCTTTCCTACTTCTTTGAGAGAAACTGTTTCGTCTATTCCTTTGGCTATCTTAACTTTTGTTGCTGCTTTGCCTGTAACTTCTTCAACTTTCCGTGCCTGCTCCCTTGCCCGTGGCTTCTCTAGCTCCTCAACCTTCCGTGCCTGTTACTGTTCCATCTCTGCCTGCTTCCATGCCTTCCGTTAGGGAAGTAGGGTCTTCCAACAGAGATATGTGGCAGGTGGTTATAGAGATTCCAGCTGAGGGAAACCTTTTCAAGAAGACGGCTGAGCCTGAAGTGTGGCCCAAACCTTTAATAGGTCCCGCTGAGAAAGCAAAGCTAGCTAGCCACGGTGCTCTTACATGGGCAAATGAGTTCGTGCATACTTCTTTGAAGGTATGGTGTAAGTTATCCTCTTTCACTCTCGTATGTGAAATTTACCATACCTAACTGGTTTATTTCTTGTAGATTAACCTCATAGGCATGGAGCTTATGAAGAGGATTTCAAACACAGACCAAGAGACAAGAGAGTTGCAGGCAGAAGTTGATAATTGGAAAGCACAGTATGACAGCCTAAGGATTGACATGGACTCTTTAGAAGAGGAGAAGAGTACCTTGAAGCGGCAGATGAGACTTATGGCAGCAGAACTAGCAGTGGAGCGGGCTTCTTGCAGTCAAGCCGACAAAGACAAGAATGTTCTGGAGTCTTCGTTCGCGGAGCAGCTGTCCCGTGCCTCAGAGGAGATTATAGACTTAAATAACTTGTTGGGGCAGAAGGAAGAATACTCAGGTGAGCTCGTGTAATCACTCACTCATACTCAAGAAGATCTTCGAAGGCTCAAACTTTAGAGGAATCGATTATTCCATTAAGGGCCGCTCATGAAGCTGCGGAGGCGGAGAAGGATGGGTTAAGGAATGAGCTCCAAGTGTGGGCAAAAGATTATGAGGATTTGGAAGAGGTGGCTGCTATCGATGTGAGCTGGGCGTATATGAATTCTCGCCTTGACACATTGATGGAAATGATTCAAGAGGGTTTTGACCTTAGTGCTGAAATAGCCAAAACTAAGGAAGCCATGGAGAAGGCTCAACAGGGTCATAACCTCTCTTCACCTGATGGTGAATTCCAGCCGCTCATGCCTCTTCATCCTCAATTGCTTCCGCTCCTTCTGCCTCTAAAGTCAACCCCTCTCTTTGAAAAGATCTAGTTGGTTTATCCCTTTTTTTCTTTTTCTTTGTATCAATTGGTGGTTACCCTCAGTCCCATCGGGGGTAAATTTGCATTTTCTTTAAGTCCCCAAATGATAACTTTGGGACACCACAATGTAAATGTAAAAATCTTATACGGATAAGTATAAGTTAATACTTAGTTTTAGTTGTTTTTAATATATAAATGTTAGTTCGACTTTTGTTGAGTTTCTGTTTCACTCTTTAAGTCTTTTGCATGCTTTATTTTTCGAGTTTTTAGTTTTACCTTCGAGTTTTGCATGTGGAATGCTTTAGACTACTCGTACCTTTTTTATAATAGGCACGGTGTCGTATTAAATCTGTGCTTTTTTGTAATAGGCATAGTTTATGGAAGAGGTCCCTTTATAATTGACATTAAAAAGACGTCTCAACTTCATGATAATGAAATAGAGTGATAGGAATTTTACACATGTTTAAGAGTGTTTCAAGGAATGTTTTTTGTTTGAACTTCCATGACTTTTTACATGTGTTTGGTTATCGTCTAAAACTCACGCTTGCAATTGATTTTTTTTAACAGATTTAGTATACTCTTGTATTTCGTAACTGTTTTTCATAGGTAACAGTTTTTCGATATTAATACAAGAAAATAACTATTTTTCACTAGTAACAGTTTTTATAAAGATTAGTGTTTTTACCCGCAACTGTTTTGGAAACAATTTTCTAATAAGTACGAGGGAAATGTTTTCTTATTCGTAACTGTTTTTATTTGATAACAGTTTCTTGAACAAATACAAGGGTATAGATCTTTCATTCATAATTGTTTTATTCGAGAACAGTTTTTTGAATAAGTATATTGATGATGATCTTTTACCCCTAACTGTTTTTGTTACAACAGTTTTGAATAAGTATAAAGATGTATATTTCTTTCTCGTGACTAATATTTTGCCTTTCAACCTGAATATGTTCGAAGGTTTTTGCTTTTTGCATTAGGCTTTGTATTTGGATGGCTCTTTTGACTTCTTTCGATTATGCTCGTGTCACTTGTCTTCATTGGGTAGATGGGTCTTTAGGCTCGAGCTTTTGACTTTCTGATAGTCTTCTTTGCTTCGTCTTAGCCTTCCATACTATATAGTTCCCCAAGTGTTTGAGCTTTGAAGAATGAAATCTCAAGCACTTGATTATTCCTTTCCTTGTGGTCCTTTTTCTGAAAAGGAAAAATATTCCGAACTCGAAGGTATATAGTTTTTTAGATGATGACTGCTTAACCCCTTTTAAAACATCCATCAGAAAGTATAACCCTAGACCGGGAATTGTGTTATTTCCTCGTGTCTTTGCAGGTCTAGTATCATCATCTGGTGATGGGTTAGCTTTGTGCCTATCATCTAAAAAGTTAGTAAAATTTTTAAATGTTCAAAATAAAATCGAACGTGTGATACCTGACGGGGTGTATTCTTTTCTTTTCAGAAGTAATACTTCTTTAGATGGATGGCGTTTTAGTTTGTTGGTAGAATATGTCGTCCACAACTTCCAACTCATAGGCGCCTTTTCCAGCTATCCCTCGGATTTTGTAAGGTCCTTCCCAGTTTGGATTTAGCTTTCCTGCACCTTCTTCTTTTGTTGATTGAAAGACTTTTTTGAGGACGAAGTCCCCAATTTTAAAGTACCTGAGATGAGCTTTACGGTTGTAATAATGCTCTATGATTTTTTTTTGAGCTGCCATCCGTATCAATGCTGCTTTTCTCCATGGTTCGAGCAGGTCCAGGTTGATCCTTAGTTTGTCGTCGTTTTCACCTTCCATGGCTGTTGAGAACCTTATGCTTGGTTTGCCAATCTCCACATGTATTAAGGCTTCTGAGCCATAAGCAAGTGCGAACGGAGTTTCTCCCGTGGATATTTTTGAAGTTGTTCTGTATGCCCATAGTACCGCTGGTAATTCATCAGGCCAGTTTCCTTTGGCTTTATCCATCCGCTTCTTTAGATTGTTGATGATGACCTTATTCGTTGACTCATCTTGACCTTTAGCCACGGGGTGGTACGGCGTTGAAGTGATCCGCTTGATTTGCCAACTTTCGAAGAATTTCGTGATTTGTGAGCCTATGAATTATGGGTCATTATCACACACAATTTCCTTTGGTATTCCAAAGCGGCATATTATGTTTCACCATAAGAAGCTTTTAACTTCTTTTTCTCGCACTTGTTTGAACGTTTCTGCCTCTACCCATTTTGTAAAATAGTCGGTTAGTACGAGTAAAAATCGTACCTGTCCTTTAGCTGTGGGTAAAGGTCCTACTATATCCATCCCCCATTTCATGAAAGGCCATGGGGATATTATTGGATGTAATAATTCCGCTGGTCGATGCATGTTATTGGAAAACCTTTGGCATCTGTCACATTTGGATACAAAATACTCGGTTTCTTCTTCCATCTTAGGCCAATAGTATCCGGCTCTGATTAGAGTTTTCACTAAGGATCTCGCCCCTGAGTGATTTCCATAGTGTCCTTCGTGGACCTTTTTCATCACAAATTATGTTTGTTTAGGTCCAAGGAATTTAGCTAGGGGTCCTCCGAACATCTTGCGATAAAGTAAGTTGCAAATAAGGCAGTACCGTGCAGCTTTGCGGAGTAGTGCTTGAGCCACTTTCCTGTCTTCAGGTACGGTGCCATTCTGCAAAAAATTAAGAATTTCATTTCACCGGTCCCAGGTTAGGTTGTTGAAAGTTACCTCATTCCTGTCCTAGTCTATTATTGAATGAAATAATTGAACGACAATTGTATTGTCTTTGTTCGTTACTTCCATGACTGTTGCGAGGTTAGATAATGCATCTGCCTCTGCATTTTCTTCTCTAGGTATTTTCACTACCTTCCATGTTTTGAATTGTCTCATGAGCTCCCGTGCTCTTTCAAGATACTGTTGCATTCTAGTATCTCGTGCAATGTAAGTCCCCTGTATCTTATTTACTACCAGTTGGGAATCGTTGTTGATCACAATTTTCTCAATTGAGAGCTCCCGTGAAAGTTCAAGCCCTGCAATAACAGCTTCGTACTTTGCTTCATTGTTAGTGATATGATAACACTTTATAGCTTGCCGTGTCTTTTCACCTGTGGGTGATATCAAGACTATGCCTAGGCCAGTGCCTTTTACATTTGAAGAACCATCAGTGAACAAGGTCTACAGGCCTGGATTAACACCGTTAAAGAGTTGTAACTCTTTTTGTACTTTAGATACAATGCCAGTCAGCAACAAAATCAGCTAGTATTTGAGACTTAATTGCAGTTCTAGGCTAATAAATTACCTCATGCTCACTTAGTTCTATGACCCATTTGGCTAACCTTCCTAACAATTCTTGTTTATGAAGAATATTTCTTAAAGGATATGAGGTCACAACAGTGATTGGGTGGCATTGAAAATAGGGTCGTAATTTTCTAGATGCCATTATTAAAGCTAAAGCTAACTTTTCCAGATGTGGATATCTAGTCTCAGCATCTAGCAAAGTTTTACTTACATAATAGATAGGTGATTGTTTACCTTTTTTTTCTCTTACCAGTACTGCACTTACAGCAATTTCTGAGACAGCCAGGTGGATGTACAATCTTTCCCCTTCTTTTGGCTTTGAAAGCAATGGTGGTTTCGCTAAATAAATCTTCAGGTTTTTGAGGGCTTGCTGACATTCTTCAGTCCATTCGAACTGATTCTGTTTTTTGAGAACTGAGAAGAATTTAAAACTTTTTTCAGAAGATCTAGAAATAAACCTCCCCAAAGCTGCTATTCCTCCTGTCAGTCTTTGAACCTCCTTTTTATTTGTTAAAACATCAGGTATTTCATCTATGGCTTTAATTTGAGTGGGATTTACCTCTATTTCTATATTTGATACAAGGAAACCCAAATATTTGCCTGATTGCACTCCAAAAGTGCATTTTTCTAGATTCAACTTCATATTATACCTGCGTAAAATATCAAAAGCAGTAGATAGGTGCTGGAAATGGTCTTGTGCTTGTGTTGATTTTACAAACATGTCATTGATGTATACCTCCATCATTTTTCCCAGATGTTCTTGGAACATCTTGGTCACTAGCCTTTGATAGGTGGCTCTAGTGTTTTTAGGCCAAAAGGCATGACTTTATAACAATAAGTTCACTATTTGTGATAAATGAGGTTTTTTCCTCCTCTAAAGGATCCATTTTAATCTGATTATAACCAGAATATGCATCTAGAAATTAATAGTTCATGACCTGCGGTAGCATCAATCATTTGATCTATATGAGGCAATGGGAATGAATCTTTGGGGCATGCTTTGTTTAAATCAGTATAATCTATGCATACTCTCCACTTGCCATTCTTTTTAGGTATTACCACGGTGTTTTCCAACCAGTTAGGGTACATTACCTCTCATATCGAACCAATCTTCAAGAGTTTCTGTACCTCTTCGTCAATCACTTGGTTCTTGAATGGTCCTTTCTTTCTTTTCTTCTGCTTAACAGGTACGAAGGATAGATCTTCATTTAGTTTATGAGTCATCACTTCTGGTGGGATGCCTGTCATATCTGAGTGGGACCATGCAAAGCAGTCTGCGTTAGCCTTTAAATAATCAATTAACTTACCTCTTCGAGTGGGGCTTAGCCTCGTGCCTATATACACTTTCTGCTCAGGTTTTTATTTAGATAACGGAACAGCTTCGAGCTTCTCCGTAGTTGTTTTGATATGCTCATCTTCCTTCGGTTCATGAATGACGTCCGGTCTAGAATCTGCATCTGTGTGGTATAGTACACCTTCCGTAGTAACTTGACTCTTTTTCTCGTAAGTATTTTCTTTCGTTCCTGTTTCAGCAATAATATCTTCCGCACCTATTTCGGCAGTAATGTCTGTTTGGACGGTGTTACCTGTTTGGGAGATTTCCTTATCTCGTAATTCTTCCACCTCTATTTTCTTGTTGTAGTGTACCACATAATTTATATTTTTTGCGGTCTGCTGATCTCCTTTGATTTGTTGAATCCCCCATTCAGAGGGAAATTTAATTACCTGATGCAATGTGGAGGGTATCGCTTTCATGTCGTGGATCCATGGCCTTCTAATGATCACGTTATAATCCATTTGAGTATCGATGACTTGGAACCTAGCTCTTTTGATCACCCCCTCAGCATAAATGTTAAGCTCAATTTCTCCTTTTGTTATAACCGTAGAGTTATCAAACCCAGATATGGCTCGTGCTTTTGGGATTACTTGATTCCCCAGTAGCATTTCTTCCATGACCCTTAGCAAAATGATATTGACTGAACTGCCTGGATCAATGAACACTGTTTCACGTTAGTGTCATGAATAAGTAGAGATATTACCAGAGCATCGTTGTGCAGAAGCATTAATCCACTGCTATCTGCATCATCAAAGGTTATATCGTCTTCTCCATGAGCACGTTTCCCGTGTGTAACTGTGAACTTTGTGGTTGTTTTGCAAATCACTCCGTTTACTTCTTCACCCCCGTGTATTACGTTAACGGTTCGTTTTGGGGAAGGAGGCTTTGGGGGCTCCTGCATGTTCCTCATATATGCCTGTTTACCTTTATCACTAAACAATTCTGTTAAATAGCCCTGTTTTAACAAATGTTCTACTTCACCTTGTAAAAATCTGCAATCCCCAGTTTTGTGCCCATGATCGTTGTGAAATTCACACTAGTGATCTGGGTTTCTTCTATTTGGATTTGATCGCATCTCTTTGGGATACTTAACCTTGTCTCCCATGTTCTTCAATATTGAGACAAGTTCAGTAGTACTTACGTTAAAGGTATGATCCCCAATTTGAGTATTACCTCTAGGTTGTTCATCTCGATCTTTTCTGGATCTAGACGAGGATGAGATTACATATCTTCCTTGTAGTCTATAGTCCGACCAAGTGTTTTCGAACCTGGGGCGGATATCGCGTCCCGAGGGTCCTAAGTAAGGATTTTACCTGTTTTTACCTGATCTTCTATCTGATTCAGGACGTCTGGATCTGGAATGATCTTCATCTATCGAACGAGCAATGATATCTTCTTCTATTCTGAGTTTAGTGTTGTACTTGTTATATACATCATTCCATGTTGTGGCGGGGAATTCTCTTAGATTCTCTNGCTCAGCAAAAGAGTCAATTGAATTTTCAAGGAGAAGAGAATACCAGGTTAGAGCCCCTTTGGTAAGTGTTTCCCCAAATTTTTTGACGAGGACTGATTCAATCTCTTATTTTGTTAAGTCGTTGCCTTTTACCCCAGTTGTGAAAGCAGTCACATAGTCGCGTGGGTCAGTTGTTCCATCATATTTGGGAACGCCAAGTATTTTAAACTTCTTGGGTATAGGCAAAGGTGCCGCACTTGGCTTCCACGATTGTTGAGAATATCTATCAACATCGATGCCTTTGATGACAGGTGGTACACCAGGAATTTGTTCAATGCGATCGTTCTGCTCTTTCATCTGTTTCTGCATGGTTAACAGTAAATATTGTAATTCTGAGTTATTAGATATACATGGTCTCGTTTCGAGTGATTCATTAGGAGTATCACCTCTTCTTGAGTTTGCCAACCCATATTGAGGATTTTCCATGGTGATGGTGTTATTGGGGGGTGGCGTTGGTGGTGTAGGCAACGTTGTTGGTAATCCTCTCGCAAATTCTTGCAAAGCTTGGCTCACATACTCTGCAATCATTTGCTTTACATGATCTTGTTCCACAGTTTGATCATTATTACCATGGTTGTTATTGGATCTTTCTGGGGATTGTTCCCTCGAACGACGTGGGGTTCCTGAAGGTGATGGAACTGGTGTTCCACTTCTTTGATGGTTGTTGTCGTTAGGGTTTGACATAATTCAAAGGATATCACTTGTAAAGTAAACAAAGATTATCAGATTTTCGGTAGCGGAACCAATTTGTTTAACCAAAGAATTAGACCCTTGGTTACTGATAATCAAGATAATGGAAAAAATGAATAATGGACAATATTACATAAATAAAAGATCGAAGTTAATTGTATTCGAGAATCAAATGCCTTTACAAGTTGTATTCCCCTCCCTTATATAGGGGATTCTTATAACGTATGACTCCTGCTATGGTTATTCATTAATGACTAATTATGACATTAATAAGGCGTTACAAAGGATAACAATAATAGGGGTTCAGTTACATAACGTTCGAGTAATCAATTGTGGGTCCTTGAATCTGCCCGTAGCTTTGTCTAGATTCATTCTGACCGTGCCTCTCTCCCGTTTTGATCAAGTTGAATTTTCCGTGGCTGATAAGTTCGTGGGTTTACTGAACCATGCCTTTTTCTATCGTACCTCTTTAGAGAGTTACGTCCAGCTGTCGTGTTTTCTTGTGTCCACGTGACTAGCTGAGTTGTGAAAAGCTGGCTTACGTGTGATACTCTTTTTTACCAATACATTTTATTCCTTTTGATATTATTCTACTAGAAGCCTGTAGACTTGTGACAGTAGTTCCTCACACACGTTAGTAGACATTATTTTTGGGATGTAAATATTAATCTATGACTTTTATGTTATTTCTGTCTAAAATTGCCTAAATTACTCGTCTTTACCTAATGTCTTAAATTTAAATCAAGAAAGGGATGGAAAAGTTTTTGGCAAATTAATCGGACCCACTAGTAAATTGATGTTGGCTTGCCTGACTATGGTGTTGGGCGCCATCGCGACCTGGATTAGGATTCGGGTCATGATACGCGAATCTAAAATAAGACAAAATGATACTTAGAGGCCCTTTTGAAAAATTAATAAGCAATTCCACTTTTAAATATTTACCTGACATTAAAATAATCATGAATTCAAATGGTAAATATTATAGTTTGAACACCAATACCGTGAGTTTTAATTTTCAGTCTGTGTCATTTCCTAATAGATGACCCTTTTCTTGTTATATATATATATGGAAAAATAATAAATTACTATTAATATTATAAATTAAGAGGGAGCAGGTTTCCTAAATGAGAATAACTTAATCAATAATTAATAAAAGTAACCCAATGTTTGGTTTAAAATGACATAGTAATATTTAAGGATCAGCCTTTTGTAAATAATTTGTATTCTACTAATTAGTTACAAAAAACAAAATAATACTACTAAACAAACAAATTCCAATTCCTTCCAAATTTTAACTTAGTTGGGTCTTATAATTAAGGGAAAATGGCTTACATTCCTCATTTAAACGCATGGATACGTGTCATAGTCCCCCCAATGTCTCTTTCTCTCTCTTCCCAACGTCTCTCACCGTGCTTCTTCTTCCCCTAGACTTTCCCGTCGACCTCCCACCGGCATGACCTATCGGCGCCGGCAGCACAGGTAAGTTGTCCTCTCTCTCTCTCTCTCTCTCTCTCTCTCTCTCTCTCTCTCTCTCTCTCTCCCCCACCCCTTGCCTACGTATCCCCCTGGTCTTCGCCGGAAATCTAGCCGACGACCTCCAGTCGCCCCCTCCCCCTCTGCCACCATTCTCCGTTCCTCTGTCCCTACCCCTCTCTTACACCCCAAATCCCTGTCCTTTACACTTTATTTCCCAACCCAGCCCCTAAACCCTAGCGCCAGTGACCTCTGGTCGGCGCCCCCCTGCTGCAGTACCTTCTTTTTGGGTAGATTGACAGCTCCCCCCCCCCAACCCCCTATTGGTTTCGTGGTGGTTGTGTGTGTTATTTCAGGGAAGTAGTTGCGGCGGCCGAGACAAGCGCAAGAATTACGGGCGTGAAGAGCGAAGCATCACCGGCTAGTGTTGGCAAGAGCTGGCGGGAGGTGTAGGTGGCTTTGGTCGGGGATGGTAGAGTAAGGTCATGTCCTAGGGGGGTGTCGAGGGTGAGGAGGGGGTAGGTAGCGAGTATTCAGATGGGACGGGAGGCAAGGTGGGTAAGGGGAAAGAGGGAGCCTGTAGACTGAGGATTGGGTCATGCAACATAGGCACACTGACGGGCAAGTCGATCAAGTTGGTGAAGATTCTCCAGAAGATGAGGGTTAACATAGCTTGTGTCCAGGAGACTAGGTGGGTAGGGTCGAAGGCGAGGAATGCAGACGCATATAAGTTGTGGTACTCTCGGGTTGTGAGGGGTAAGAATGGTGTGGGCATCTTGGTGGATAGGGATCTTAGGGAGTCTGTGGTTGAGGTTAGGCAATTGAATGATATGTTAATGTTTATTAGGTTGGTGATTAGTGAGTGTACCCCCAATGTCGTTAGCGCTTACGCGCCGCAAGAAGGCTTGGATGAGGAGGTTAAAAGGCGCTTCTGGGAGTGTTGGACGAGATTGTGCGTAGTTTCCCTTATTCTGAAAGGTTATTTATCGGAGGGGATTTTAATGGCCATATTGGTTCGGCCGCTGGTAGCTACGGTGAGGTGCATGGCGGCTTCGGCCTTGGGAGAAGGAACGGAGGAGGTACCTCGCTGTTTGATTTCGCTAGGGCTTTCGTGCTGGTGATTGTGAACTCGACTTTCCCGAAGAGGGAAGAGCATCTAGTTACTTTCCAAAGTGCGGCGGTGAAGACTCATATTGATTACCTCCTCCTTAGAAGGTGTGATAGAGGGTTGTGAACGGATTTCAAGGTTATCCCGGGAGAGTCCCTCGCGACCCAGCATAGGCTCTTAGTGATGGACGTCGGTATTTTGGTAAAGAGCAAGAGGAGGTTAGCCCAGGGCCGTCCAAGGATAAGATGGGGAGCTTTGTCTAAGGATAATGCCCAGGAGTTAGAGAGGAGGTTATCCTCTATGGGAGCTTGGACGAGTAGTGGGGACGCGAGCTCTATGCGGTCAGCCACAGCGAACTTTGTCAGGGAGGCTGCGAGGGAGGTGCTAGAGGTGTCGAAGGGTTATTCTGGCAGGCATCAAGGCCATTGGTGATGGAATGATGTAGTCCAAGGTAAAGTGGAGGCGAAGAAGGTAGCGTAGCAAAGTTGGGCGGGAGCACCAGTGAGGAAGAGAGGAGAGAGAACAGAGAGAGGTACAAGGTAGCGAGGAAGGAGGCGAAGCTGGCAGTCACGGAGGCCAAGAATGCGGCGTTTGGTCGTATGCACGAGGAATTGGGGGAGAAAGGCAGGGACAAGAAGTTACTTCGGCAGCCTAAAGCGAGGGAGAGGAAGGCCCGGGATCTAGACCAGGTGAGGTGCATCAAGGACGAGGATGGTCGGGTACTGATGGGGGAGTCTCAGATTAAGCAGAGATGGCAGTCGTACTTCCAAGGTCTTCTCAACGAGGAGGGGGACCGATAAATAGAGCTAGGGGTCTTGGGGAAGTCAGAGAGTCTCTGAGACTTTGGGTTTTGCAGGCGCATTAGGGTGTAATAGGTAGTGGGGGCTTTGCGTAAGATGAGTAGGGGTAGAGCGACCGGGCCGGATGAAATTCCGGTGCAGTTTTGGAAGTGTGTGGGTAGAGCAGGCCTGGAGTGGTTGACGGGGTTGTTCAATGTTATTTTTAGGACGAAGGGGATGTCGGAGGAGTGGAGATAGAGTACAGTGGTGCCGTTGTACAAGAACAAAGGTGATATATATCCAGTGTTGTAACAACTACAGGGATATCAAGTTACTAAGCCATACTCTGAAAGTATAGGAGAGGGTGGTTGAGGCGAGGGTGAGGAAGACGACATCGATATCCGACAACCAGTTTGGGTTCATGCCGGGTCGATCCACACGGAAGCTATCGACCTTATTCGGAGGTTGGTGGAACAGTTCAGAGATAAGAAAAAGGACCTGCACATGGTGTTTATTGACTTGGAGAAAGCGTATGACAAGGTCCCTAGAGAGGTGCTCTAGAGATGTCTTGAGGCTAAGGGCGTGTCGGTAGCCTACATAAGAGCGATCAAGGACATGTATGATGGAGCTAAGACTAACGTTAGGACTGTGGGAGGCGACTCAGAGCATTTCTAGGTTGTTATGGGGTTACACCAAGGCTCTGCGCTTAGCCCATTCCTATTTGCCTTAGTGATGGATGAACTGACACACCACATCCAAGGGAATGTGCCATGGTGTATGTTATTCGCTGATGACATAGTTCTGATTAATGAGACGAGGGTCGATGTTAATGGGAAGCTGGAGGTCTAGAGACAAACCCTCGAGTCTAAGGGTTTCAAATTGAGCAGGTCTAAGACGGAGTATCTGCAGTGCAAGTTTAGCGCTGAGGCGAGTGAGGTAGGTGGGGACGTGAGGCTTGGATCTCAGGTCATCCCCAAGAGAGATAGCTTTAAGTACCTCAGGTCGGTGATTCATGGGGACAAGGAGATCGACGAGAACGTCGCCAGCCGTATAGGAGTGGGCTGGACGAAGTGGAGACTTGCATCTGGAGTCTTGTGTGACAAGAAAGTGCCACCAAAACTTAAAGGTAAGTTTTATAGAGCTGTGGTTAGACCGGCCATGTTGTACGGGGCAGAGTGCTAGCCGGTTAAGAACTCCCATATTCAGAGGATGAAGGTAGCAGAGATGAGAATTCTTAGGTGGATGTGCAGGCACACTATGATAGATAGGATTAGGAATGTAGATATTCGGGAGAAGGTAGGTGTGGTGCCGGTGGACGATAAGATCCGGGAAGCGAGGCTCAGATGGTTCGAACACGTGCGAAGAAGGATCATTGATGCCCCGGTGAGGAGGTGTGAGCAGTTGGCTGTGGTGGGATTGAGGAGAGGTAGAGGGCGACCGAAGAAGTATTGGGGAGAGGTAATTAGGCAGGACATGGTGATGCTGCAGATTTCCGAGGACATGGCTCTTGATAGGAAGGTCTGGAGGTCAAGCATCAGGGTTGTAGGTTAAGGGGTAGTAGAGCTTTTCATTCTTCAGTCTCGGGGTGGGGCGGGTTTGGATAGGATTGACCTTAGAGGGCTTGCGTTCTATGTTGAGCGTTCTCTTCCCTTAGATACTGTCTAATGGTATTGCTTATCACTTATCTGATGGCTTTTATGTTTATGCTATTACTTTCATGTTTTATGTTTATGCTATTACTTTCTATTGGAGTTACTAATGTATTGTCTTTTCGTGTTTATTTCGTCCTCCTGAGCCGATGTCTATTGGAAACATCCTCTCTGCCCTTTCGGGGTGGGGATAAGGTCTGCGTACAGATTACCCTCCCCAGACCCCACTTTGTAGGACTTTACTGGATAGTTGTTGTTGTTGTTGTTGTTGATACGTGTCATCGTCCTATTGGCCAATTTTATATATCTCCTAATTAATTAAAAAATCATATCCATATTCATTGCCTATTACCCATACCCGAAAAAAAAGGCTTCAAAAGCTTCTCATCAATGGCTGCTATGATTGGAAACCCGAGGCGAAAGTACTGTTTTTCTAATAATACACAATCTCAAAAATGATTATCACCTTCTGAATAGATGATAGAACAAAAATAGATAATAGCAAACCCATATTATCAAGTTCAAAGTTTACGCGAAATTTCACCTTAAAGTAGGAACGTACAATAAAGTGAGATATATTTGAACCTAAACAATAAGGGAAGGAGTATATTTGGACTTATAGTATAACGAATGATATATTTAACACTTTTCAAAAGTATTGGAATATATTTGGCTCTTTTCTCCTATAATTAATTATGCTGCTTATCTTAAGGTAAGTAAACATTTCATTATTTCTGGTTGTATTAGTTTCTTATGAAATGATTATTTTGATAAATGTTTCATAATCTAGCACATGTTTTTATCCGTAACTTAAAATTTACCTGGTTTTAAATAAATCAACATGGGAAAATAAGTTGAAACTATATATACTTTGTTGTGGTCTGTAACTCCTGTAGCTTAGCATATAACTCAGGTTAGCTTTTGTTAAACTAAATACCTAATCAAACTTTAAAGTACACGGATTCATATATTGGCCATGAAAATAGTTGTCATATTAGTATATTAGCAAAACGTGGCAATTACATATGCATCACATGTTAATTCATAGGAACCTGATGTGTTGGTGTGTAAAATTAACTGGTCCAATAGTCCTGCGCCGAAATACAAAGCGAATAAAGTTGTAAATACCCCAAAGGACCGTTCAAAGTTCCACATGTATATGCAGGACATGACCCATGTATAAAGGAATAAACTGAAATGGCCTGGTTTTTTTGTCAATTCATGTTGACCAGAAGCTCCTCTGTAACGACCCGATCGGTCGTTCTGAGAGTTTAGCCCTGTTTCTCCTATTTCTGCTTTATTATGTGTTGTTCAGTTCTTTTATGTTGTGTTGGGACGGTTGGCTCGGGTTCGGAGTGATTGTGGAGAGAAATGAGACACTTAGTCTCTTAAGTTGGCTTTACAGTTAGAAAAGTCAAGCGGAAGTTGACTTAAGGTAAATGACCTCGAAATGTGGTTTTTATAGCTCGGATAGTTTCATTAGGTGATTTGTGACTTAGAAGTGTGTTCGGAGGACCAGAGTAGAATTATGCTTGAATTGGCGAAATTGAGTTTTTGGCGCTTTTCGGTCGGCGGTGAAAAATTAGCTATTGGGGTCGGAATGGAATTTCAAAAGTTGGAACAGGTCCGTAGTGTCATTTGCGACTTGTATGAAAAATTTGAGGTCAATCGGACGTGATTTGATAGGTTTTGACATCAAATGTAGAAGGTTGAAGTTCTAAAGTTCATTAGGCTTGAATTGGGGTGCGATTCATGATTTCGATGTGGTTTGAGGTGATTTGAGGCTTCGAGCCGGTTCGTGTTATGTTATGGGACTGGTTTGTGATTGGACGGGGGCCCGGGGGCCCGGGGGCCTCGGGTGTGTTTCGGGGTGGTTTCAGATCATTTCGGGATGTTTTGAAATAGTTGAAGCTGGTGTCTAGTGTTGTTCTTTGCGTTCGCCAGGATCCTCTCGCGTTCGTGAAGAAGGATTTGGCTTCAGGGATTCTGTTCTTTGTGTTCGCGAAGAAGAAAAATTTCTACTACGCATGTCTGACTTTGGAGGCCCATATCTCACAATCTGCAAGGAATTTCAAGATGATCCAAAACGAAAATTGAAGCACTTTGTGTCTAGTTTTCAGAAAAGTAAACCATTTAGCATTTGGATTTGTGTACAAAGAGTTATGGCTGGTACACCACAGACTATCCGGGAAGATGAAGAAGAAATTTGTATTGCACAGGGCTGACTTTGGCAGCTTATATATCAACATCTATAAGGTTGGAAAATTACCAAAACATGAAAGTTGTAGATCTTGGTGTCTACTTTCCAAAAAATTAAACCATTTGTCATTTGGAGTTTTGTACTAAAAGTTATGGCCATTATACTACAGGATGTCTGAGAAGAGTTTAGAAATGATTTGATAGACTTTTTGTTCACCGCAAACGCGATGGGTGGCCCGCGAATGCAAAAAAGGTATACCTGGGCAGAATTTTAAGTTCAAAAATGAGGGTTTTGAGTTCTATCACAAAATTTAATTGGGAGCTCGGTAGAAGGTAATTTTTGGAGAGATTCTTGTGTGGGTGTTTGGGGTAAGTGATTCTTACCTCATATTGGTTAATTCCCATGATTATGCCATTAATTTCATCATTTAATTTGTGATTTGAGGTGGAAATTGGGTGAAAAATGGAAGAAAATTTGAGAAATTCTTTTGGAGATTTGAATGGGCATTTGAGGTCGGATTTCGATGAATTTGATATGGGTAGACTCGTAAGTGAATAAGGATTCCAGTTTTGTGACTTTTATCGAATTTCGAGCCATGGGCCCAGGGGTCTAGTTTGGCCAATTTCGAGATTTTTGGTTAAATTGATGAATGTCGAGTGGGATTTGTTCCTTTAGCATATATTGAAGATATTGATCTGGTTTTGGTTAGATTCGGCGCAATTGGAGGCCGAGACAAGAGGTGAAGGCATCGCAGATTAGGATTTTGGCCAGTTTGAGGTAAGTAATGACTGTAAATCTTATCCTGAGGNGGGGGGGGGGGGATTGTGACTTGATCCGCCCTTGGCAACTATTAAGTTGCGTATTTGATTCTAAATCATATGATATTTCATGTTTTAAGATTATTATTATGTTTTGGGTGGAATGTTGTATTTGGGCCTCGTGCCAAGTATTTGGACCCCTTGGGGGCTTTTTACTGCTAATCCTCACTGTGTTGACTTATGGTTTACACTCAATCATACTAGGTTTAACTGATTTCGAAACTCAGTCTTATTTACGCTATTTTGTGATATAAAATGATATTTTGGGTCGAGTACCCCGTTTTACTGATAGCCTGAGTGGCTTTTTGAGAGGTTAATGACTGAGTGAGGCCGAGAGCCTATGTTGTGAGGATATTATGGGATCGGGCTGCGCACCGCAGCATGTTATACAGTTTATGATGACTGAGTGAGGCCGACGGCCTGATTTGTGAGGATATGATATGGGATTGGGTTGCACGCCGCAACATTTTATTGATAGGCCGAGTGCTAGAGTGATTAATGCCATGATTTGGCTTGTTATAGCGCTTGGGATGAAAGAACCCCTCCGGAGTCTGTACACACCCCTAGTGCGTGCAGGTACCTACTGAGTGCGAGTGCCGAGTGACGAGTGATTGGGAGGCATAAGTGGCAGTGAGGTTGCCCGAGGGCCTGATTTGAGAGGATATGATATGGGATCGGGCTGCACACCGCAACATGTTATTGATAGGCCGAGTGCTAGAGTGATTGATTCCATGATGACTTGTTATAGCGCTTGGGTTGAAGGAGCCCCTCTAGAGTCTATACATACCCCAGTGAGCGTAGGTACCTACTGAGTGCGAGTGCCGAGTGACGAGTGATTAGGAGGCATGAGTGGCAGTGAGATTGCCCGAGGGGCTGATTACGAGTGACTGTGAGGCATGCTGAGGTACCTGCTTTTCTCCTTATTATTTATGTAGTAGTCGCACTCCCTAGACTTATTTTGTATTAGAGATATTGTGTCATATTTATGTATTTCTTTAGATGCTCGTGACTTAGTGACTCCAGGAATTTGGGTAGTGTTTAAACATTTGGCTTAGTATCTTTTGATTTAAAAATGCTTAATTGAAACTGTTATGAACCATCGATTCGGAAGTGATATAAAACAAAAGTTCTTTATGTTTGAAAAAAAACTAATTGGTTGGCCTAGTATCTCGATAGGCGCCATCCCTGCCAGGGGTAGTTTGGGATCGTGACAAGTTGGTATTAGAGCCTAGGTTACATATGACTCACCGATCATGAGATGGTTTAGTAGAGTCTTGCGGATCGGTACGGAGACGTTTGTACTTATCTTAGAGAGGCTGTAGAACCCTTAGGAAAAATCTCACATCCTTAAGTTCTTGTCATGTGAATCCATCTATTCAGCCAAAAGTGTAACTCTTTGAATTCCTTTTATATATTCGAATGCGCACGCGAGCGCTCAGTATCAGTTGTGTATCCACGACTTGCGCTTTCCATAGGTGAGGTGCAAGATATGATTTTTACATGTTGATAATGGGCCAGTCAAGAGGACTTGAGGCCAAGTTCTGTCTGTGGTTTGAGTGCTGAGATTTCAATTGTGTGACCACACGGATTTGGGACTTATATATTCGTTTGTGTTCTTATTGGTGGGATTTGGTGGCTGTATAGCTATGTGGTGAGTGTGATTCGATGGTGAGATGTGTTCATATTGTATGATTGTGACAAAAAGGATTGATTGGACATGTAGCAAGAACTATTTACTGTTTGATTTCTGTCTCGAGTTAGCATATGGCTCCGAGTTGTGAGCGTATTGGAAGACCTCTCACGTTGTTTAGTCGTGGAGTGAAGCGAATCTTTCTGTTGTGTTATGAGTTCCTGGTGATGTCTTTTGGGTTGATCAATGCCCCAGTAGCGTTCATGTATTTGATTAACACTGTATTCTAGTCGTAATTATACTCCTTCGTTATAGTATTCATTGATAGCATCCTGGCATACTCACGTAGCCGGGAGGATCATACACAACATTTGAGGAGAGTATTATAGAGATTGATGGAGGACAAGCTTTATGCAAAGTTCTCTTAGTGTGAATTTCTAGCTCAGTTTAGTAGCATTCTTGGGGCACGTGGTGTCCAGTGAGGGTATTCAGGTGGTCAGACGAGTGTGGAGAGAGCTCCAGAAGCTCAAGATTGCTTTGACCACAGCTCTAGTGTTAGTTCTGCAATCAACTTCAGGTTCTTATACCGCGTATCTTGATGCCTCGAGGATAGGCATTGGTTGTGTTTTAATGCAGGAGGGTATAGTGACTGCGTGATAGCTATGATTTTTCGAAGGGTATAGAGATGATATCAGTTTGAGGCTAAGCAGGCGGGGTTATCTCCCGCGGGGTGTCCTGAGGTTGTGTGATCCTTTGGTGGTTTTATAGCAAGTACTCCTTTACCGGTAAATGTTATATATTGTAAGTTGAGTTTAGATCTCTTGTGGAAATTGGCATTACGTTAAACAATCCACAACCACCTGGTGTTAAACAAAATTTTCAAGAGAAATTGAGGCCAAATGCTAAAATGATTGCTGCTGTTAAATCAAATGTAGTTCAAGTTGCAAGAGTTGAAATAGGTACATAAATGGATGCTGCTTCACTGACTTCTGGAGTAACTCCAAATATTGAAGTGTCTGCTGTAATACCTGTTCAATATTAGCTTTCGCGAAGTGGAAAATTGCGAAATCTGATTCCGGGTTCATGGGCGAGCGACGACGAAGATAGACGCGGATTCCAGCTCTCCTATATGAGATTCGATTGTATTGGACGAGTAATATTGTAGGTTTAAAGGTGGATTTAGGAATAACAAGACCTTTGTTACACCTCCTTTTTCCTGAAAGGGCGGGATAAGGGAGTTTTTCTAATTTAGGTGACATAATCGAAATGAGATTATTTATTTAATTTCTGAGTCGCCACTTGGAATATTTATGGTGTCTCAAGTCACTGGTTATTTTAAATTCCAAATCGAGGAAATTTGACTCCGTTAAAAGTCTGCAAACCAGAAGACCGGGTAAGGAATTCTATTAACCCGTGAGAAGGTGTTAGGCACTCCCGAATTCCGTGGTTCTAGCACGGTCGCTTAATGATTTATATTTGGCCTAAATTGTTTAATTACTGATTTTAGTACCTATATGCATTTGTTTTGTATTTTACTGCTTCTAATTATTCAATTGTATTTAATAAATTATCTTAAGACGGGTTACGTATGCGTATGCCCGTTTGAACTGATGCGTCAAAAATCATGTCACACGGATGTGTACATAATTCACGACACTTGATTCCTTTAGAAAATAGTCAAAGTCACGCAAGCGCGTAGTTCGATTTTATTTTTAAAAATGTAAGATCACGTCACGTGAACATGTACGCAATCACGGTAATAATTTTGAAGTCCTCTCCTAAAGGCATCTCTACAAATATTCATTTTTGAAACTTTATTTGTGTCACGCGAACGTATACACATTTTTAAGAAAAGTATTTGTTATTAGAAAAGTTATTTCGTTCAAAGTTACGCGAACATATGCTTTGATTTTTTGATGTTTAAAAATTCTAAGTGTAAGAATATCTAGGCTAAGGATAGTTCAAAAGCGTTTGTATTATTCTTTGGGAAGTTACCTTCCTAGATAATTTTTAAGACTAATACAAGGGTCGTGATATGCATTTGGGCCTGTAAAACTTCAGAACTGACCATTAGTTAACTCTTATTCCTAAATGAAGGAAATGGGCCTATTATATGTATTGTAAATTTGGCCCAATTTTGTATTAAATATACTGGGCCAGACACGTTCAGCAATTATCAAAGAGAAATATATATTCTGTCCAGCTAAAAAAACGTTACATATAAAAGTTAATGTCATTTTAGTTTAACCATATTAAATGATATTCTTAACTAAATCAGGACTATATTAATATTTAGAACTAAAATATAATATTGAGCCATTGAGCATTACACTCCAGGCTCAATGAGGTTCAGACTTATTGGGCCATTCAATAAGTCTGACCCATCTCATATGGTCTTCATTTAGAAGACCTAAAGAGAGTGAGTTTCAGATCTAACCCACAAGTAAAAATACGAGGTTACTGGACATAAAAACTTTCAAGGAAAAATAGTCCAGCCATAATATTACAACAAGAATACAGAATTTAACGACGAAAAGGAATATAATTGTTCTACAAATGGATTCTCAAAGTAAAGTAACTTTTCATGGCTAATTAAATCTACATTAAAATTTTATCCAAAAAAGAAAAAGAAAATCAATGTCTTAGACTAAAATAAGTTACTAACAATTGCTACTGCTTTCAGCTTTAATCAACCCCAAGACCATTCGCTATTCTAGCCATAGAATCAACCACCTGCGGACCTTATACTAAATCTAAAAATATGTATTGTTATGGGATGAATCTGACCAACTGGTGGCCAGATTCATATCCTTAATGTTGTTTTACACATGAAATTACTAAGAACAACATTACTACTCATAAAAAATATCTAAGTAGATCTAACCAAACAATATATTCATGCTGACAGGAAAACAACCAAGCCACACATAACTGAATTCAGATAAACACAAACAAACATAGACATTTGAGAAAATTTAGGCCAGAAGTTCTATTCCATACAAAAGTCTAGTTACATACCTATGAATGGAGGAAAAAACAGTAGAAGAGATGACCAAATAACGGTTAAGAAGAACCTAGGAAAACTTGAGCTTAACCAGCAGCCAAACAACAACAACAAACACAGTGTATTAACAGCTTAATTTTCATCCAGAAAATCCATAGTAGATACCCCAGAGAACCAAGCGAGATTTTTGGACTAAAGCTTTGCTAGAACAAGAGGGAAGTTTTAGAAATTTTTGGTTTAAGATCAATAAAAGTGAATAGAATAATAATAATGTATTTTCAGAACATGTAGGACGTTTTCAGAGATATAGAATATTTCAAAATATGCAGTATTTTTCAGAAGGTATCATCTCTGAATTATCTATGAGTATTTTTTAGAATCTGTTCTTGTGAGTATTTTCAGAATTTGTGTGTGATTTTCATAGCAGTATATCTATATAATGTGTGTGTAATTTTTAGAATGATAGTGTCTATATATATGCTGCCTAGGGTGGGTATTTTTTAGGAATATTCCTTATCTTAATTCTGAAAATAGTACTGTCCTTCCTAACAACCCTGGTACAACCGTCCTTCTTATCCTATTTTCAGCATCTTTTATAACATCTAGGACAGTTATACACTTTTCTAGAAGCTTCTTCTATTTTATACCCTTTTTACTTCTGAAATTTTACTGTTTATCCAAAAATTCTGATTTAATTATCTTTTCTTATTTTATTTTGGCCCTTTATCTTTATTCTAGAAGTTTCCTAGGCAATTACAGCTAAGATTCTTTATTTAGAATTTCTAGACTACCCTAAAACACTCGTGTAATTACCCTTTTATGATTCAGGGTATGGGCCTCATAGTTGGCCAATTTTGGGCCGAACTAATTGGGCCTCCTTTGCCAAGAATTAGCTGTTAATTAGTTCCTGAAATCAGGTAACTCAAAATAGCATGTATTGAACTATAAGCCTAATTAAATTGCCCAAATGAACCTAATTAGGTAATTAAGCTCTTTAATTAACACTAATGAAGAAGCTGAATACTGAACTTCTTCAAAAGTAAATTGAAACAACCCTAAATTAATCAATTATCAAAGATTAGTGATTAAACCTAAGTGCTCATTTTTAGAACCTAAACCAGCATAATTCAAGTCATCCAAACATGTATGATTAGCTAATCAATCAGACTTAATTAATTATCCTAAATAAGAAATTAGACAGCTACTTTAAAATAATGTATAATAATTAGAGGCAAAGGACACAATCCAAAGTTAAACAACCTATGTATGATTAACTAACAATCCTCTAAACTAATAAAATCAGAACTTCAATAACTCAAACATACAATATTACTAACAAATCAAAACTAGCTGAGTAAATCACAAGTTAAAGCTACACAAATAATTCCTAATCATGCATGATTACTATAGTTAGGAATATTTTAAAACTTAAACCTAAACAACTATCAGGATTCAAGCCAACTAATTTAAAAAATGAAAAAATCAGAATTAGGTATGGCAAACTTATAATTAATTACCTAAATTAGACTATGACTATTTCAGAACAATAATGGTCAACAGAACAGGACAGGGAAGGTGTATATAAAAAAAAAATATGAACTAATCATCAAAATCAGTAAGTGAAAAAGAATCAGAAATTGAATCTAAGCAACTAGTTTGAAAGAAAACACAGATAATCAAGGAAATAGAGCTAATGAAGGTACCAGTTTGGTCGGAAAAAACTTGGCTGGAATCCGGCGAGGTTGAAAAATAAGTCAAACCAATGTGAATCGATTGCTCTTGTAAAGAGCAATCGACTCATGTAGGTTTGAGCCACAGGTTCGCTTGAAATCGTCTGAATCTAGGTTTTGGTATTTTCAGATTTTTATATCTTAAATTAGTTGAATTTGAGAGGTTTTCTGGGGAAATTGGTGAGACATTAGGGTTGAGGGTGAGGAGAAGATGGCCTATTAGAAATTTGGATTTATTTAGAGGTGGTCCGCCGCCGTGAGGCGATTTCTGGCGGCGAACTACGTCGGAGCCGGTGGGGGAGACCTAAGGCGTCTAGGGTTTGGGGGTTTGGGAGAGAGATGAGAGAGTGGGGGTGTTTGGGGGTAGGGGTCCATTGGGACATTTATATAGGACGGGGATGGGTGAGTTATGAACAGTTGGATCAAAACGATCCAACGGTTGGGATTTGAGATAGGCGAACTGGGGTCGTTTTATTTAGAGGGGATTAAGACCAGTTGGGTTTGGGTTGGGGGTGTATGTTGGCATTAGGAATGGAATTGGGCCTAGGGTGTAACTGGCCCAGTCCGATTCAATTTTTAATTTTCTCATTAATTCTTAAAATAATTTAATCTAATCTTAATCAAATCACTAAACTATATTAATTTATGAAATTAATTAGCTATTTACCTTTATTATTTAAATAATGAGTCAATTTTAATTTATAAAAAGTGAAACCATTAATTTTAATGTAATACCAATAACTATTAAAAGAACCAATTTTTTGCGATTTTCATCTAAGAATGTGATTACATTATGTTACTAAGTATTAAATTTAATCAAAGACCTAATAATTCAAGATAATAAAAGTTTTAAATATTTTTGTTATTTTTATAAATTTTTAAAAGATAAAATGTGGTCATAAATGCAAATAATTCCTAAATAGACATCAAAATTCACACAAAATCTAACAACAAAGAAAATTAATTTAGTTATTAATTTTAAAGGAGTATTTTGATAGTGTGAATAATTACTTACTCACAACCTTGACGTGGTCATAGTGAGTGGTAAAATTGTGCCAGTTGTTTACCAAAAATATGATAAGACACTTAATATGTAGTTAAATAGATTTTAATGTCGTGCTAATCCTAGTTAGACTTAATAACTATTAGATCTAGGAAAATGCAAGTTCTTGGAGGGAGAAAGAATGCTATAATAAATTCCAAACCCAAGAGCTAACAATGATTGGCAATGAATAAATATGTAAAGATATGAAGTGAATGCATGTAGTGGCAATAAATGTAATAACCCATGCACGTCCTACTATTAGGTGTTGAATATCAATAACCTCGTTTGTCAGCTGAACAGGTGATAGACAATGTAAGAGAACTCCAAAGTTCTTGGATCTAGGATACCAAAAAGGTGATTCTTAGTTTTGGAGTTAATAGATAAGACAAGAAGAATATGTTCTTTAGATAGTCAGTGATACCAAAAAAGTCCCCTTCCCCTTTCTCTTCATGTTCTATATATAGGGGACAATATTCAAGTAACCCTAAAGAGTATAAGAGAGGGAATATTCTGTTAGAATATTCACCGTCCATAATTTGAACTTGGGCCGTCGTCACTAGAATTTTCTACTCGACTTCGTCCAAGCTAGGATCGTTGGTTCCTACTCGCTGATCGAGCTGTCGTTCAAACTCGGTCGTCGTCATCATAAAGACCGGCCCAAATTTTGACCAATACAGTTAGTCCCTCCGCTTATCAAGGTTGTGGGCACCTAGTCCTTGGTGAGGCGGATATCCTGCCACCGTTATGCAAAAAATTTGGTCGTAATCGAGTAGTTGACATTTGCTAGCACCGTAACTGGCGGAAGCGACGTCTGGTGATGTAACTGTCACGTGCATCATCATTATGCATCTTCCCCATGCATTTCTTGTACTGTTGATGCTTCGATTGTGCTTACAGGCAGCTTTTGGCCTCGGTTCTAGGGCCAACCAACCCTATAAATAGACGAGGGTTTCTATTTGAAACTTTGATCATCCTTTTTCCCACCTATACTCTTTTTGCCTTCTCTTCTCCCCTTCTATGACTTCTCGCTACCGGCTTCTATAACGACTTCCTTGACCTTCGCTTTTCCTTTCCTTGCTTGACCTACTACACTTGCAATGTTAGCTTCCTCCCATAGTCATGAGGACATTTCTGATACTGCTCCCTTGTCGGTGGCTAGCGTCTCCACCGATGAGGGAATTCTGGTTGAGGGAGATGATATATTTCCCTCGGTAGATGAGGTAATTCCGAAGAATCCATTAGTTAGAAACGACTTCCCCAGGGGACCTGGACCTGCCCCTGAGCTTGAACTCTCTAAAACGGGGGATGATGAGTTGGCGGAACTACGTGCCAAATATCGCATTTCCCCTCGCATAAAGATGATCACCGTCGGTGGCGATACGATTTAGGTCCACCACCCTGGTTTTTGTGCCTTTTACGTCTATCCTCTCACCATTGGTTATACATTCCCTCTTCCCAAAATTGCCGAAGAGTTTTGTTGTTTTTACTGTATCTTTCCAGCGCAGCTATCACCTTATTGCTATAAGAACTTTGTGATGTTAGCCAAATACGCGGAGTTGGCTGGCTGTGGAGTCTACCTCCACCATTCGCTGTATCTATTTTCATCAACCTTCCTTCGTGGCACCATGATACATTGACAAATCGTGGAATGAAGGGATTGGTGGCTGGGATGGACGACAAGGCGAGTCGTCTATTCTGGCGTAAGTACTTTTTCGTTCGAATTGAGTAGTTGGTAGCGGACCCGACCGGGTTTCCCGAAAAATGGAACTATTAGCGTAAGTGTCATTTTGTACCCTTTATCGTTTCGTGCCTTTATTGTTTCGTGCCTTTATTCTTATTTGCCCTTTGTGATTTACTCTCACCTTTTTCATTCACAACCATAAAACAGGCTCCTTTCATCGTTCCGGACATGGAAGACTAGTTGGCCGCGTGCTTCCTCACATCGCGGGGATTTGCAACTGGTCTTCCTTTCGCAGGCATTTCGTCCCGAAGGTTCCCCCTTGTAAGTATTTTGCTTATTCAATTTTTGATCAAATTTCTTATCGTTCTCTGACACATGTTCGTATCAGGTTGGCAGACTTATAAGAAAGAGAATACGCGCGCCCTCGCCTTTCGCCAGAGGGCACCCTCAATTGCAAGGGAGTTTACTCTAGTTGAGTCTGCAAGGAGAAGGATGAAGTTTAGCGGACAGAGGGATTCGTTCCGTCAGACACAGACACCTCAGGTCGTGTTCCATCTTAGCAAGTCTTGCTACTCACCAGCGAGCCTTCTCATGAAGAAGAAACCTCACCGCGGAAGAGGCGGTGAGCCGATACGGGCAAGGCCGTAGTGGTGGAGGGGTCAGAAAGAGTTCTGGTCCTCGAAGCGAGGTCAGAGGGCAAGATTGCAGATGATTTGAGATGTTAAATGGTTTGAGTTATATGTGAGCTTATGAAGGATTTAGTTGAATCTCACTGTGATATGGAGGTGGTGTTAGCGTATGGGCATTATGAGTTATTGATTGTTTTGATCTATGGATTTGAGCCAAGTGGGGGAGGCTACTAATGATAAGTTAGTTGCATGATTATGCAAGGTATTGGGTTCAGTTCAAGGTATACTGGTGAATCAGTTATGGCCTGCAGAGGTGGAGTCTGAGAAGATTCGAGTAACGGAAGTTTTTGGATACAAGTGGTAATGTACTCTATGGGTAGATGGGTTTTATTGAATGATCAAGTTGTAACTGTAAATGGTGTAGTGTGTGCGGAGTAGGAATCTTTTTTTTTGGTTGCTTCGAAGTATGGCTTACTTCCTAGTATGTTGGTGTGCAAATGGGGTCAGGTCATTTGATCTGTTTGATCAGTTTAATTGAGATTTGTGTAGAGTGGATGACTCTCGAGAATGGTTCTGATGGATTCAAGGTTATACGTAAATATTGGGAATCTTCAAGGTGTGTATTTTGCTAGAACTGAGATTTACGACGGAGGGTGTCAAGACTTGTGCCGTTTCTACGTTATCATGGATTCAACATATCAGTATCAGGAAAGTTAAGGTAATGGCTTTAGATTCGCATGAAGTCTCTTCAGGGTAAGTATTTTGAATGTGGTACTTTTGGGGATGTTCGAGAGAGTATTCAGCGGCTTACGAGCCTTAGACGGTACAGTCTTATGTTTGGGTCTCGTCTGGTGAGTCTAGGTTGAGAATTGCGGTATTATGGCAAGGAGAAGTATCAATTCGAAGGTAGTTCATAAGGAACTTGGACAAATAGGACATCTTTGTAGTAGGTCGGATCGACATGGTAAGAGATATGAAAAGTTCTTTGGGTGTTTATGAGGCAATGAGTTTTTACAGGTGTTTCTTAGCAATATTCTTGGGTTTTGGTGACCTGTGTAGCTTGGTTGAGTTAAAAGGATTTAGTCCTGACAGTTTGGTGTTGTACAAATGAGATTCAGATAGTTCCTGATGGTTTCTACCACGGTTAGGGATGTATATTTTCTATTGCGTGAGGTGCAGGTGATGTATAGTGATTTTGCTTCTAAATGGGGTCAAATGGAAAGTTCTTGGCCAGTTGGGTACAGACCCCACACTTAAACTTTTGCTCGTCCTCGAGCAATCAAACTACACTCATGTATACAATTTTATTAAGCAAATCTCTTAACATGTGATACCAAGAATATTTAAAATAGTTCAAGTACACAGGCGTGACATCCTCACCTCAATAGTCGACTCACAAATACCATGATCTATTCATAATCAACTCACTACTCTAACTTAGAGGTCGACAACATTACCTTTCCTTTTGTGAATCATGTGCCCTCACCATATCCAAGAGTTAGTTCCACACACAATGAAATTTAACAACATAGGAACTTAAGATATAAAGAATTCGCTCACTCTCGGAAATAACATTCAAATGCCACAAAAGATGTACCATAAGCTTGCCCGTAGTGTAGTACTCTACTAATCAAGCTCATTCAGTCTAGGATCAATTAGGACTTTTATTTGGTTGTAATGTAGGCTTCGGGACGGGTAGGATACATTTAGATATAAGAATGGCTACACCTCCATAAGCACTTTAATA
>ML390122.1:9229-51372 GCA_005239525.1 Nicotiana knightiana | reverse complement strand
CCCGCATAGCCCGGGCCCGCTTAGCCCGTTTGGCCCGGGCCCGGCCCGTTAGCCACCCCTAGTACCGGGTAATCATCTTTGAGGTAAGTATCTTGCCTAACCTTGTGGGGGGGAACTACCCCTTAGGATTGAATCTTCCTTGTTGATTGTAGTTCGAGTATGCGAGGTGACGAGTGTGTACTCGAACTTATTTGCAATTAGATTGGCCTTTTAGGATTCGTAGGTTCTTATATTACCTGTGTATGATTTGTAATTGTTACATTTGAATCCTTGGTTGTTAATTTCATCCCTTCCTGTTTAAATTAGAATTACTTATTTTTGGATTCCTTCGTTGGCTATTTTACCCTACTTGACTTAACTGAATATTCTAATTCTCTTATCATCATGCTATATTTTCTTCCTAGCTTGCCTAACTGACTATAATTAGTATCATCTAGCCTTATAGTTGAGTAGTCGTAGCTGGAAAATCTATTCATTGGAGTCAAGCATGCCCGTGAGTCTTACATTGTGATTTATATGACTATTCCCTTAAGTGCCACTTAGGTCTATTTGTTAGACATTTATGTTATTGGTATTTCCTTGATGTTGCCTATTATTGGGCCTTTGTTTAAGCTGAGTGTTATTCCGTGGAGTTAACTGTTTAGGTGAGATTGGTTATAGCTGCTTCCCTTGCCGGGATATTATGGTTTCTGTTACTGTTTATGCTGTTAATGATATTGTTTGTATTGTTGACTCCCTTCCGGGATGTGATGGTTTCAATTACTGTTTATGTTGTTAATGATATTGTTTGTATTGTTGACTCCCTTGCCGGGATGTGGTGATTTATGGGTCATATTGTTGGTTTTTCCTTGCCAAACTGTTGTTCTTGATATTTATTGGGTGAGGAAGAGTGTAAAGCATGAAGGGTGATGCCGTGTATTGTGAGGATGAGAGTGTAAAAGCACGAAGGGTGATGTCGTGCCATGTTATGATATTAGCACGAAGGATAATGTCGTACCATGTTATGATATTAAAGCACGAAGGATAATGTCATGTCATGTTATGATATTAAAGCACGAAGGATAATGTTGTGCCATGTTATGATATTAAAGCACGAAGGATAATGTCGTGTCGTATCTATTTATTTATTGGGAGGATGAGAGTAAAAGCACGAAGGGTGATGTCGTGCACTTGTTTTGGTAAGGATGAGAGTAAAGCACGAAGGGTAATGTCGTGCACTTGTTTTAGTGAGGATGAGAGTAAAGCACGAAGGGTGATGTTGTGCGCTTCTTTTGGTGAGGATGAGAGTAAAAGCACGAAGGGTGATGTCGTGTACTTGTCTTTGTATTTTATTCCGTTGTTCTAAATTTGGATATTCCTACTGATCTCTTACTGCATTTATTGGCAAGATTTGATATTCCTCCTGTACAGCATGGCAATTTCTGAGTTCCGGTAGATAAATCTTGAGGAGATTTTGATCAAGAGATTTTATTGAAAGGTATTATTGAAAAGCAATGGTTTTGAAATGATTATATTTGAATGACTTTTACATCGAAGGTATATTTGAAAAGCACTAGTCTTGCCTAAAATGATATTTGGAAGTCATTTATTAGGAAAGCATCTTTGGGAAGTTCCGTATTTTGAAAGAAATTATGTTTTACGTAATTCTCTCTATTAAATATACTTATATCTACTTTTGGAGGAAGTATGTTTTCAAAGTAAACTCTTCCATACTAAAATGATTTTATTTGCAAAAGTTTTTCATATGAACTGTTGTTTAAAGATTCCCACTAGTTTATGGATTTTAATGGCTAAGGCCCGATGTGAACAAACCGACGTAGAATTGAGTTATTGATGTTCTTGTATTGTGTTTTCTTTCGGTTTGGCTTGTTTTGTTGTTCATCTTTCTGTGTGTTTTTGTGTTGTTTCGTGATAGATTTTTGTAATTTCATTCCGCTTTATATTGTCATTGTTGTAAATTATTCCGTGAAGTCTTAGATAGATGTAACGTTCGTTCATTTCTTCATTCATGTTATTTATCTTGTAGACCAGTAGTGTCTTGACTAGTCCTCGTCACTACTCCACCGAGGTTAGTCTTGATACTTACTATGCATCGTTGTGGTGTGCTCATACTACACTTCTGCATATTTTTGTGTGCAGATCCAGGCATATATTGTAGTAGTTGTGTGGATGATTGCCGAGGAGACTCAAGGTAACCTGATGTTGTGTTCACAGGTGTCGGAGTCACCTTCTTTGTATTTATTATTCATACGTTGTTGTATTTATTTCCAAACAGTTGTACTTAGAAGTTGTAGAAGATTCGTAGATGACTTGTATTACCAGTTTTGGGAAAGTTTGTACATTCTGTTGAGATTATATATCAATACTGTTAGTTATCCTTTTATTATTGTTGTTATCCAGTAACTGCTAGGTTTACCTAGTCCCTAAGACTAGGTGCCATCACGATACCCAACGGAGGGAAATTGGGTCGTGACAGAGAAATTGTCTTTTTCTTGGGTAATTGTTTTCTCGATATAGTCGGGGTGGACTGTTTGAATGTGTATGCTTATGTGTGACCGCTTCGCAATTTATATTCTGCGAGCGGGGTGACTTATTCCACTACTCTCATGGGAGCAGGTCGTACGCCACGGCAGGTTAATAGATGCATCTATGGTTCGCGTCGTTCGACCATTCGGCAGTGCACAATTATTTTTATGATGTTTGCCCAGGCCGTTTGTCCTCAACCCATTAGGCGCATGCTATTGCTTGATATTTTCATAACTGAAAAGCTGATAGATATCGGGAGAGACGAATTGAAAACTTGTATGTTAGTGCTTCACCACGTAATTAATTTTTGTGGTGATATTCGATATTTATTGCCTTACTACCCATGCGTACCTGTTATCTTCCTTAAATTTTACTTAAAACATATTATTTTGACCCTAGTAAGTGTCACGTCGACCTCTCGTCACTACTTCTTCGAGATTAGGCGGGATACTTGCTGGGTACATATTGTTTATGTACTTATGCTACGCTCTGTACTTAATTGTACAGGTTCTGGGGCAGGTGCATATGGGTACCAATCCGGAGCTCGTTTCTGATTTATACCTGGTCGAGGCTTCATGGTGAGCTGCTTCTCCTGACGACTTCCAGCAGCACTTTGGAGCTTTTCTTTTTTTGCTATTTCTGTTTATATTTTTCTCAAACAGTAGGATAGACTTATATTCCTTTTGATCTTACTCTACTAGATGCCTGTAGACTTGTGACACTAGTTCCTGGCACACACGTTAGTAGACTATTCTTTTGGGATGTAATTATTAAATTATAACTCTTACGGTTATTTTTGCTTAAATTTGCCTAAGTTATTCGTTTTACCTAATGTTTTAAATTTAAACCAAGTAAGTGTTGGGGATGTCTTGGTAAATTAAATGAAACTCACTAGTAAATTTATGCTGGCTTGCCCGACTAGAGTGTTGGGCGCCATCGTGACCTGGATTAGTATTCGGGTCGTGACATATAGAATCCGGTCAAAAACTACAATTTACATATAATTATGTTATTCATATATATTTTGTATGTCATTTCTACACCCGACATACAAAATATATATAATTTTCTATTGTCTTCTTATTCAATATTCAATCTAAAATTCTAACCAAAACCACTTCGAATATTCACTAAATTTTATCAAAATTAAGATATAAACTCCAAAGAATATTATAATAATTTGCAACAATACTCAATCCAAGCAAATAATAATTTTACCAAAATTGATTTTCGAATTCAATGATTCGAAACTTTTTATAGTTTTCAATGTAGTTTCTTTCCACTACCACATGTTAATGGAGGTTCGTCGCAGTATCGAACAACGGATAGCAAATACAATAACATAATAAACAAAACATATGACTAGCAATACATAATTGAACATTACAAACTAACCCATATCAGCGGTTATATAAAGTTCCAGTGATGCTACACAAAGTTATCAAAAATTAAGCTTCCACCTACAAGAAAGTTCATATAAAAGTGGTACAACAATTCCAAGTACAGAAACATCTCTAATCTAGAATTTTAAGCATTAAGAAGAATTCTCCAATTTCTCTAAATAAGAAACAACTTAAGAAGAAGAAAAAAAAGGTAGCTTTATATAAGAAACTGTTTGACCAAAAAATGTGAATTTTTGGTTAGACTAATTAATTTAATATTTGAGAGGTTAAACCTAGTTAAAGATAATAATTCCAGATCTATAATCAACCTACGTGGATGATTTAGAATAGTGTCGGGAAAGATTTAATAAAACGTGTATTTAATGTTTCAAGTTCAATAATGTGATGGAAATATCAAGCATTAAATAATAATAAATGGAAAAAAATATAAATAAAGAGAATGATTCACCCAATATTGACTGAGGTGGATGATCTTCTTTTTGACAATGATGAATGACAAGTGACTATGAGAATATTGAAGGCTTTCTCGGATCTGATGGGAATGGTATAGAATAATCCAAAAAGATGAATTTCTTTAGAAAGGTGATCTTTGTATTTATCTAGAGTCTGTTTTTCAAGAGAGTTCTTATCAAAAAATAATAACATACCTTTCATTAATCACTAGTTGACCTCGGCCAAATTACTTCTGATAGTACCTCTTAGTGCTGAATTTTCTTAGTCAGATTTTGACCCATACAGTTAGTCCCTCCGCTTATCGAGGTCGTCTCTTGCACGACCTCGGTGGGCGGACTTCGCTAGTCACAGTTGATATATTTGGGTGGGCAAGTCGAGTAGTAACGATCACGGCCGAGGTGATAACGTGGCACTTTGTGAGCCATAACTTATCGTTACGTCGGTTCAGAATGACGTCACGACATCATGCGTCATTATTACGCGTTTTCCTGATGCGTCGCATCGCTTCCTGCGCCTCTACCGTTTCGATATTTGTGCATCGACGATTGGTTTTCTCGATTAAGGTGCCTGGGTTTTTTTTATAAATAGGGATCAGAAACCCTTTATTTCATCCTTTGCGTTTTCAGGCATTCGAACCTCTATATCTTTCTTTCTTTTTCTCATGTGTTCTTGCTTTCGTTGTTTCCACCTTCACATCCCTGTTTTCTTAGGTTTTATCAGTTTCTACTACTATTATCTCCTCTGCGTTTGTACTTTATGCGCTTATGAACAACCAAAGATGGTTAATGCATCTTCTAGTTCTGGAGGGACCTCTGACCCGATTCCACTGGCAGTGAGCATGCCCCCTCATGATGATGGGGCTGCCATTATTATAGAGGATGAGAGCTTCCCTACTGTAGATGAAATAATTCCTCGTATTAAAAAGCTAGGTCGGACTTCTCGAAATGGCCCGCGGATGATCCCGATCCTATAGAATCTGAAATGGACGTGGTTTCCCTTGCTGACATTAGGGCCAAGTTCAAAATCCTGGACTACATTGACCTGGTCCCGGCCGGCCACGACGTGGTATAGACTCACCGCCCTGGATATTGCGCATTCTACACGTATTCGTTCTACGTGGGCTACTCTTTTCCCCTTCCCCCATTGGCGGAGGAATTCTGCTGCTATTATGGCATCTGCCCAGCCCAGCTCTCCCCTTACATCTATAAGCTCATCCTCATGTTGACAAAGCACGCAGAACTGGTCAGCTGCGGAATTTCTATTCTCCATCAAATGCATCTATTCGCGCTCAGTTTCCATAGGGGGACGATGTTGCACCTTCGTCACCGTGGAAGTAAGGGTTTGGTAGTGAAGATGGACGATAAGGCCAATCGTTGGTTCTCGTTTAACTTTTTCTACATCAAGACTGAGGACGTAGTGACAAATACTCATGAATTTCCTGAAGCGTGGAATTATGCCCCTAAGTACCTCCGTTGAATATTCATTTCATTTATTTCGGTAGTAGCATAATTGTTCCATTTTTTCCTTGTTCAGTCGAGAAAGAACCTCCTCTGTTGGTTGTAGACATTCACGACTGGTTAAGTCAGGTCTTTCCCAATACGTCGGGGATCCGTGAATGGTCGGCGTTCCAAAAGAAATTTGGGTCCAAGCCCCTCACGATCAGTGAGTCGTTTGCTTGAATTTTTGTTGCTTCGGCCTTCAGGGCATCCATTTTTTTTTGTATCATGGGGTTGGCTTAACCCTACTTTTTTCGTTAGGTCGGAGAGATCCGAGAGGGTGAGTGCGAGAGCTCCAAATCTAGTGTTCCGTCAATTGAGTGCCACGACGGGATCTTCCCTTGCAGCGACTGCGGGCAAGTCTGCTTAGACGACCACTTCTTCTCAGCCCCCGACATTATGTAGACCTAGTCGACCATCGGCAGCCCCACAGCAGAGACTTTGGTTCCTCCCGTGCTACATTTGAATGATAAGTTGTTGTCGAGCAAGGATGACTCGGTTCTGCTCAAAAGGAGGGGGTGGATGTTAGCAACAAGACAGTTAGAGCCGAGGAATCTACAAGGGGTGATCATGAGCCGGTTGTTTTTGCGTCGGAGAGCGATGTGAATCTACCAATTGTAGCTATGCTATCTACGGGGATTATGGGAGATGTTTCGTTGCCCGAGGTTGTGATTAAAGTTGGAGGGCTATCTGAGGTTGCGGACACCGTGCTGAGAAATGACTTGTCATCCTCAGGACAGGTTGGTGTTTCTTCGTCAACCGAGGAGAGAGGGAAGGACATTTTCAAGGACGGCTATGAAGCCAGTTCTTACGTTGATCCCGAGGATGTGCGGATGTTGAGTGAAGGATTCACTCCGGTGGAGGTGATGCTGGAGGGATCCACTCGTACCATCATCATCCCCCTGGATAGTGACTTGCTAGTAAACACGGAGTACGTGGTCCCGTCCTTGGTTCCTCTTTGTTCTAATGCAGAGGGCATGACCTTAGAGACATTCAATTATGTCTCCTTGTCGTCGGGCATAGCCACCTTCACGCTGAGGGTAAGTCTCCGATCTTCCTAATTTATATGCCTTGCATTTTTCCTTCTTTCCTTTTATTTTTAGACTGACTTTATTCCTCTTCTGCTTTCTCCTTTTCTTTTAGACCATTATTTTGGAGATCCAGAGTGAGCTTATGAGAGTCATCGATAAATGCATTTAGCTCGAGGGGGAGCTTAGAGATAAAGAGAAAGAGCTCGAAGTGAGCAAGGGAGTTGAGGCTGAGTGTGCGAACCTTTAGACCCAAGTGGTATTTTTGCAGGCCGAGCTCGAGCAGGGCTGACGCTTTGTGATGAATTCATCGAGAAGTCGACGGAATTGGAGAAGGCCGAGGAGGCTCGGGTGGAAACTTTGGCAAAGGTGGCGGCATTGGAGGATGCAATACGCGTCCTCTTGTTCGAATGGTAAAATGATATGGAGACGGCCATGCTCAGGGAGCATGGCTTGATGAGCGAATCGGGGGGCTGGAGAAAGAGGTCTCGAACCTTGGTGATCAAATTGCCGCTCTCGAGGACGAGAAGGTGCAGTTGTTGGCTCAGCCGTCCTCTCCTCACACTTCTGCTTATCCCGATATTCCATGGGATTTGTATGAGAAGTGGATCCACGTCGAGTCCTAGCTAGACATGGTCAGGGATTTGATGATGGCGGAGAGAGTTCCTGAGACTGAGTTTGAGGATGCTCATGCTAAGGCGCGTGCAGGTCGGGTCGCCTGTGGTTATGACCCTGCTACGTCGGGGTATGGTGATGGCGAAGAGGATTTGGACATGATTGAACAGGGTGCCTGGTACGAGGACACATACTCTGATGGCGAGGGAGATGGTGGAGACGGTGCTGGTGAATAGTTATGCCCTTGTAATTTTTGTGTTAACTTTTGTGGGCGTCTGTTCAGCCCTTGTAAAAAATATAATTTTGAATGTGGAATACTACTTTTGTTGTTTGTTTCTGAATCTTCTCTATTTGGTCTTGTATGTTTTTATCGTTTGGTCGCCTTGACTATAAGAACTTTAGATTTAGTCGTGGCCGGGTTGGTAGATGTTAATTCAAACAGGTTCGAGTGTGGATTGATTCAAACGAGGTCGAATATGACTTTAGTTAATTCAAACGAAGTCGAATGTCACCTTAATTAATTCGAACAAGGTCGAAAGTAAGTTGATTCGCACGCGGTCGAATGTGAGTTAATTCGAGCGAGGTCGAATGTTACTATAGTTAATTCGAACGAGGTCGAATGTCGCGTTAATTAATTTGAAGGTCAAATGTGAGTTAATTCGAGCGGGTTCGAATGTGACTTTAATTAATTAACGAGGCCGAATGTGACTTTAATTGATTCGAACGAGGTCGAATGTGTGTTAATTCGAGCGAGGTAGAATGTTACTCTAGTTAATTCGAACGAGGTTGAATGTCACTTTAATTAATTCGAACGAGGTCAAATGTCACTTTTGCTTAATTGATGCAGCGTTGTTTTGGCGAAACCATGGGCCAACTTCATGTACTTGTGTGCTTTATATATATATATATATATATATATATATATATATATATATATATATATATATATATATATATATATATATATATATATATATATATATAGGATAAATTTACATGTTTTTCAGGTTGGTATTCCAGTCCTAGTCTATCTAGTCCCTTCATTGGTCGACCTGGAGAAGTATTGAGAGGTCGGGCAATGAACTGACCGACTTGTGTCCTCACTTGTTCGTGCTTCATCTTGAAATGTCTTCCTTGTCGCCTCATTAAAAACCTTCCTGAGAAAACCCAATTGAGACAAAACTCAGGTGAGGGAAAAAGAGTATGGCTCGGAGAACATTTTCCTTAGAAGTTAAAATACTTGAGGTGGGCGATGTTCCAGTTGTTTGATAGCAGTTTTACTTCCAATCATTTTTAGTTGAAACGACCCTTTGTTTTCTGTTGCCGTGATTTTGTATGGTCCGTCCCAATTCGTTCCCAGTTTTCCTTCCCAAGGGTCTTTGCTTGCCTGTGTTTTGGCCTTGAATACTTAGTCCCCGACTTTGAGTGTTCTGGCCTTGGCTTTTTTGTTGTAGTAGCGTTCTGCCTGTTATTTTTGGGCGATCATCCTTATGCAGCTCATATCTCTCCGTTATTCGGCTTCGTCGAGGTCTGCCGTCTGCTTTCGTTATTCCTCGACCCTCTCTCATAGGAGTATCTCAGACTTGGTTCTCCGGCCTCGATGAGTATTACTGCATCAGGCCCATAGACTAATGAGTATGGTGTCTCTCCTGTGCTTGTTTTTGGCATTGTGCGGTATGCCCATAGCACCTCTCGCAATAGTCCCTTGGCATTCTCGAGCTTTTTCTTCATGATGTTCAGTATTGATTTGTTGGAGGACTCTACGTGCCCATTGCCCACGGGATGGTATGCGGTGGAGAGTATTCTTTTGATATGCCACTTCTCGAAAAACTCGGCGATCTTTTTTCTGGTGAATTGGGGTTAGTTGTCACAACTGATCTCTTTGGGGAGGCCGAAGCGACACACAATATTCTTCCATATGAAGGTGATCACTTCTTGTTCGCGTATCTGCGCGAATGCTCCTGCCTCCACCCGCTTAGAAAAATAGTCACTTAAAACCAAAAGAAATTGTACATTAGCTCACCCCGTTGGGAGGCGGCTGACAATGTCCATCCCCCATTTGATTAAAGGCCAAGGTGAGGTGACCGAGTGGAGGTGCTCTCCTTCTGGGTGGATCATAGGGTCATATCTTGGCATTTCTCGCATTTCCTCACGAAGTCGGTGGCCTCTTTTTTCATGGTGGGCCAGTAGTAGCCTGCTCGTATGAGACATATGACCAGAGCCTGATTGCTGGAATGAGCTCTGTGGTAGCCTTCGTGGACTTCTTTTAGAACGCTTCGTGTCTGATTTATGCCTAAGCATTTTGCTAGGGGCCACCATACGTCCTTTTGTATAGGTCGTAGTTTATGACGTTGTACCTGGCCGCTTGCATTCGAAGCTTTTTGGTTTCTATTTTATCATCTGGGAGCATGCTGTCCTGCAAGTATGTAACAATACGGTTGCTCCAGTCCCAAGTTAGGTTTATAGTCCTTACCTCAATTTGATCGATCAATGTATGGAGGAGGGTGACCACGTTTCCTTCTCTAGTTATGCTTTTAGTGGCTGCCGCTAGTTTGGCGAGGCCGTCTACTTCGATATTTTGCGCCCGAGGGATCTGGTCGAGCTGGCATTCATCAAGTTCGGGCATTATCTTGCAGATCTCAGTCTGATACTTTTATAACCTTTGCTCTTTGATCTAGAAATTCCCTGTGACTTGGTTGACGAAGAGTTGAGAGTCGCAGCGTAGGACGACTCGCCTCGCTCTGTACTTGAGTGCTAGCCTTAATCCTGCAATCACGGCCTCATCTCGGACTCATTGTCAGTCATGTCCGGGCATCTTATGGAATGAGAATTACTTTGTCTGTCGGGACCTAGAGTATGAGTCCCAATCCGGACCATGATGCATTAAAGGCGCCATCGGTGTAGTAAATTCATAGATCCTGTATTTGAGGAGAGGTGTTTGCGGCTTCTCTTTCAACTTCAGGCATTATTTTTGCGTTGAAGTCGGCGACAAAGTCGTCAAGTACTTGCATATTTATCGTCATTCGCGATTGATAGGTGATATCATGTTCACTTTATTCTATGGCCCATTTGGCCAATCTGCCCGACAGTTTAGGCTTATGCAAAATACTTCTCAAGGGAAAGTTGTGACTATCGATAAAGGGTGGCACTGGAAGTAGGCTCTAAGCTTTCGTGAAGCTATGACCAATATGGCCAATTTTTTGAGGTGGGGGTACCTCATCTCAGCGTCGACTAAGGTTTTTCTAATGTAATAGACGGGATATTGCATACCATTATTTTCTCGGACCAGGACTGCACTCACCGCCACATCGAACACGGCCAGGTAGACGAGGAAGCGTTCTCTGGTTCTGCTTTAGAGAGCAGTAGGGGTGATGATAGGTAGTCCTTTAGCTCTTTCAGTCGTCGATGCACTCGAAGGTCAATTGGAAGTCGTTATATTTCTTGAGTATGCCAACAAACTTGTGAAAACTGTCAGATGATCGTGAGTTGAATCTCGACAGGGCGGCTATACGGTTGGTCAGCCTCTGAACTTATTTTTTGTTGGTTAAATTTTTCGGTATCCCCTCTATAGCTTTGATTTGGTCGGGGTTGACCTCTATGCCTCGTTGTGATACTAGGAACCTAGGAATTTCCCCGAGGTCACGCCGAACGCGTATTTTTCCGGATTCAATTTCATTCTATATTGCCTGAGTATATCGAAGGCTTCTTTCAGGTGATCGATGTGATCCTCTTTATTTTTGAACTTGACCAACATATCGTCTATGTAGACATCCATGGTTTGCCGATTTGGTCTTTGAACATCTTTGTCACCAATCTCTGATACGTTGACCCTACGTTTTTCAGTCTGAAAGGCATCACCCTGTAGCAATACCTTCCTTGGTGGGTGATATAGGTGGTTTTCTCCTAGTCTTCCTCTTCCATGAGGATCTGGTTGTAGCCCAAATATGCGTCTAAGAAGCTTAGCAGCTCGTGCCCTGCTGTTGCGTTAATGAGCTGGTCGATATGGGGCAGCGGGAATGAGTCTTTCGGGCATGCTTTGTTCAAATCTGTGAAATCTACGCACATACGCCATTTTCTGTTCTTCTTTTTCACCATGACTACGTTGGCGACCCATTGGGGATATTTTGATTCTCTGAAGGAGCCTTTTTCCAGTAGTTTTTCAACCTCTTCGTGAACTGCATCGTTTATTGTAGAATTGAACTTCCACCTAACTTGCCTTACAGGGATAAAGTGGATCGATGTTCAACTTGTGTGTCTCTATCTCTTTCGGGATACCTGGCATGCATGGGAAAAGGCAAACAAGTATGCATTATTAGTTAAGGAATGATGGAATTTACCTGGTTCCTAAAATTTGTGGTCGGTGTAGGCTTTCTTGCTATGGTCGTTATCATCGAGTTGAACGGGGTCGAGATCTTCTACAATTGATCTTGTGGCCTCTATGATTTCGGGTCTTTGATGACGTCCTTCCCTTCATCACCGCTCGACCTCGACCCTATTAATTGTTATGCCTCTTTGGCTCTGCCCTTCATTTGTTGGGTGTATGTACAATCCTAGGCAATGCAATAACATTCTCGGGAAATGTGTTGTTCCCCTTAGATGCTGAATACTCCCCAAGGGGTGGGAAATTTGATGACTTGGTACAAGTTGGAAGGGATGGCCTTCATGGCGTGTATCCAAGGCTGACATATTATAGCGTTGTACGTCCTGTCCTGATCCATGATGTGGAATGTGGTTTCCAGAGTGACGCCCTCGGATAGGATGGGGAGTGAGATTTCTCCAGATGTCCGTTCAACTGCATTGTTAAAACGGGTTAGTATGATGCAACGTAGCACTATCTTATCCGCGAGTTTCATCTGTTCAAGTACTCGAGGGTGGATAATGCATGCGCTGCTCCCATCGTCCACCATAATACGCCTCACATCTGTATGTAATATGCATAAAGTGATAACAAGAGCATCATAGTGAGGAAAAACCAAACGGTAGGTATTTGACTTATCGAAGATGATGCTTCTTTGAATTTGTTGTACCGTTCATGAGTGATCGACCGTTTGAGTTTGTGGGTGGTTGTGAATTTTACATTGTTGATTGATGCGTCATCGCCTCCTCCGATGATAATTTGGATGGTTCGAGTTGGAGAAGGTTTTTTTGGTGGGCCCTGGTGTTGTTTGCGGCCTCGAGCAAAGTTGGCCCTTCCTCGGTTGCTTAACAGCTCTTTCAAGTGCCCTTGGTGAAGCATGTTCACGACCTATTGTCTTGGAGTGATGCAGTCCTCGGTTTTATGACCTCGTTCCTGGTGGAATTTGCATAGGGCATTTGACTTCCTGGTGTTTGAGTCGGACCTCATCTTCTGCGGCCACTTCACTTTTGGGCCAAGCTTCTCCAGTGCATACACTATTTTTGAGGGTGAAACACAAAAATTGTGAGCAGATAGTAAGGAATGCATACCTCTCTCGCTTCAGTAAGTCCCTGTTCTTAGACTATATGGGCCTTCGTCGTGGCGGGAAGGCGGCATGATGGTGCCTCTGACATACGGTTGATGTCTTTCTCGGTTGGGTCGTGGACCTACAAGATCTATTTTGTTGTCGTTTCTCCTATCTTTTCTAGACTCGGCTTGTACTGAGTTCAACCGTTGGGTTGTCCTGTTTTGGTCGTCTTCGTCAGCTCATACTTCAGCGCAATAGGCATTGTGTATTTCGTCCTAAGTGGTCGGGGGATATTTCATGAGCCGACTCAACAACTTTCTGGTCGCCCTTGAACCGCTTCTATTCAACCCATTCGGGGAAGCTGCTACAGTCATTCCTTCTGATACATTCGGTAAGGTCATCCTTACATGGTTGAATCGAGCGAGGAAGTCCCTTGGTCCTTCACCGGGTGACTGTTTGATGGAAAATATATCATTCACTTTCGCCTCTGCTTTGTTAGCTCCGGCATGGGCTGTTACAAACTTGTCGGCCATCTCTTCGAATGTCTCAATGGAGCGCGCAGGCAGCTGTGAACACCAAGTTAATGCACCCCCCGTGAGGGTTTCGCCAAACTTTATCAATAAGATGGAGGATACTTGCTCTTTGGCGAGGTCGTTGCCTTTTACTGCGGTGATATAGTGAGTCACATGATCCTCAAGGTCTGTCGTACCGTTGTATATTTTCAGTTATGGTGGCATTTTGAAGGTTTTAGGTATGGCATGTGGTGCGGCTTCATCACTGTACGGCTGCTCAACAAATCGACCGGCGTCTTTTTGTGGTAAGAGTTTTGGGGCGCCGGGTATTTTGTCTACCCTTTCTTGATGCTCTTTCATTTGGTATCGGGGCATTTTTTTGTTCTCCATTTCTTCCATATTCCTTAAAATGGTTGACAGGGTGTCGTCACTTGCATTATTAACATTGTAAGTGTTACCTGCTACGGGAGGAGGAGGGTTGTGATGCTTGACTGTGATTGGTGTAACGCAGGTCCTTGTGTTCTCTCTGATCGCCTTTTGAGCTGGTGTTCAAGGATGCAGGTCAACGTGTTTGTCAGCCAGTGATAGAATCTTAGGGTTCACCAAACTATATTGAGAATCAGGTTCTCTATTAGTTCCCACATAACACACGCACACTGCAATAAGTGAATGACGCAATGAAGTCTTACATGGAAAACTCTCAGCTCATGGGATTAAAAACCACGACCTACGCTTGGAGGATTTCAACTTCACTACTGAGCAAACTTTAAATTACAACCTATTGTAACCTAGGAATTAACCTCTTAATCCCTCACTAACTTGTAACAACTCTATTATAAGCCACTCTGTAATAACTCTATTACAAAGACTTACAACTCGACTAACTCTAGCCAAGACACAAATGCAAGGGTTTATGATTTACAAAGATTTCATACGCAATGATTCTAACTAAGCTAAGTAGGAATTACAAATAAATAACTTTAACAAAGGTGAAATACAACTAAGGACAAAAAATATTCACAATATATATATCACGCACTCGGTTTCTTCTAATTTAAATGTAAGTTATAATAGTATTTTTCTTAGTATAATTTAAACTATAGTGTAAATATTGGATTTTCTTATTTATATAGTTTTTTTTTAAATCTAAAATTAAGTTTTATATATATATATATATATATATATATATACTAAAAAAAGTAATAACACCCAACTTCCCCGCTTCACTCATGCCTCACCCCACTTCTTCACATCTCTTCTCCACTTTACACTAGCACACACAATCATGCCTCACGATTCCCCCATCCCCCACGTCCCCTTTCTTCTTTTCCATCAATAAAAACATTCTATATATATATCAAACAAAAACTAGATAAGAAGAGGAGATTTTAAGAAAAAGGAAAAAATTTGAAAGAGAAGAGCAAAAAACCCTCACTTCCATGAAAAAATGAGCAAAAAAAAAAACTTAACACCTAGATACACTCACAGACGGGATTCTCTCATTTTTGGAGAAAAGAGAAGCAGTCGCATCTCATCTCATTCTCTTCAAGATTCAATCAAATTCATCCAAAAAATTCCATTAATCTCACACTTGAGAGTGAGCAGCACCCCTACAAAAGATCCCACGTCTCAACCACCCTAGAGCAATCAGCGGATCTCTTCGTCTCTGCTTCGGGACACAGCCTCATCCCCCATCCAGTTTCACCCTTGTTTCAGTTGCTACCATCAACAAAAACGACCTCCAAAAATGCACCTAAACTCCATCCAAAAACACCCCAAAATGACTCCAGCAGTTGGGTCTTAAACGAGGTCCAATCAAGTTGAGTTAGCCGACAAAGTTTCCGATCGCGAGCACTAAATATTTGGCAAAAGATCGAGCGCCACGAAAGCACAGTGAAGAATATTACTGGTATCATCAAGTTATTTATTGCATTAATTTATTTTTTAAATGATATTTTATTCTGTTTTAAGCAATTTGGAGTGTTTAATGTATGCGTCGGTTCTATTTGTTGTGTTTATAAATTATGTTTATTCTTTTCCTTTGATTTTTCATTTCAAGTGTATGATCTTTTGCGTTACTTAAATGACAAATTATGCTTTGTGAACTAGCAGACTTCCTTTGAAAATAATAACGAGATTGGAGAACTAAGTTTTTTTTTTTTTGATAAAATATTGGTAAACCCACTTCTGATAATCATGTTGATTCATATGTGTTCTTTTTTTTTCTTCGTTGTACTGAAAGACAAATAAACTTGTAAGCCTTTACTCTTAATTTATAGATATGTTAAACAATATAGATAGGGTATAAGGCATCCAACACGGTATACATTGTGACTTATTTAATTATTGTCGCTATGTACACATTCGTGTGATATAATTATGATTCCCAAAATTAAGTTCAAAGTACGCGTTCGCACGACTTTGGCCAAACAATCATAATAATAAAAAATATTATTAATTGTGTACACGTTCGCGTGACACGAGTAAGATTTAAAAAATGAATATTTGTAGAAAATTCTTTAGGTGCGACGTAACCTATCATCGTGATTGTGTACACGTTCGCGTGACACGAGTAAGATTTAAAAAATGAATATTTGTAGAAAATTCTTTAGGTGCGACGTAACCTATCATCGTGATTGTGTACACGTTCGCATGACATAGCTACGATTTCCAAAATAAATCAAGGTACGCGTTCACGCGGCTTTGGCCAAGCTTTCTTAAGTAGTTAAGTGTTGTGAATTGTGTACACGTACGCGTGACATGATTTTTGATGCACCAAACAAAACGAGTACACATACGCGTAACTCATTTCAAGATAATTCCTTAATCACGAATAATCGAGTAATTAAAAGCGGTAAAAGGTAAAATGTACATAGGTTCTAAAATACAGAATTAAAATAATTTAATTAAGTCAGGTATGATCAAAGCGACCGTGCTAGAACCACAGAATTCGGGAGTGCCTAACACCTTCTCTCGGGTTAACAGAATTCCTTACCCGATTTTCTGGTTCGCAGACTTTAAACGGAGTCAAATTTCCTCGATTTGGGATTTAAAATAAACTGGTGACTTGGGACACCATAACAATTATCCCAAGTGGCGACTCTGAAAATAAATTAAATAGCCCCAATTTAATTATGTCACTTTAATTGAAAAAACTCCCTTATTACCCTTACCGGATGAAAAAGGAGGAGTGACAGCTCTGGCAACTCCGCTGGGGAAAAGAACCAGAACTTCTGGTTCAGGGTTCAGAATTCGAGCTTGTAATATGATTTATACTTGGCTTTATTAATTTGATGTTATTATATATTTTTTGTTGGATCTTATGTGCTAATTGTCACTTATTTACCGCTTTGATATTGTTTGAACTGTATTAAACTGTCTTCTTACGCCTCCCTTCTGGGTCTTCTGAATTTAGGGTGCACACGTGCGCGTGGCCCACTTTCCTGTTAGGAGTCATACCAATCAGAACGAGGTTGTGGCTCAGTAACTAGGTCGGGTAGACTTTCGTGCTCCCGGTACGTTGCCTCCACCTCGGCTCGAGCTGTCCGCTTGGGTAAGTCAGGTCTAAAACAGCCCCCCTAAGATTTAAACCTAGAATAACCTAGCCTGATTTCGGATCCCTAGTAAGAACGTTTTTTTTTTTTTGCATCATGTGCATTTGACTTTGGGGACTCAACACAAGGGTTGGGTCCGTCTAGGACAGGTGTACCCGAGAATTGCAAAACCATCCTGATGCATCTTATGTGCTACTTGTGCATTATGTTTGATTCGGTTTGTGCATGTTGACCGGTTTCTAAAAAAATATATATACAAAAATAAAAAATATATATAAAAATTGAAGGAAAACTAGAAGGGAGAAAACAAGAAAAAGAAAATTTACCCGGTTTTTGAAGAATATTGGTATTTACCACGAAAAGATTATTATAAAATAAGCCTAAATTTTTCAAAAGGTGTCCTCCTATTCCTGAAATATTTACGAACTACGCGGGTCTGATTCTCACCAGATGTGAGATACGTAGGCAACCTTCATCGGGTCCGGCCCCCACTTTTCAAAAATTCAAAAATATTTTATTTAATTTCTTCTCAAAATCCAAAAATATTTTCGTTCTTATTTAGAAGTCTTTTTTTTGGTAATTCCAAAAAAAAATAATACAAAAGTTTAAAAAAATAATATTTTTCTTTCTTCTTTAGAAGTCTTCCAAAAGAAAAACTTAGAAATTCAAAGACATATTTTCTTTGTTAAGAGCATTCATGATCTGAATTGTATAAGAATAAGAGTTATTTTATTCCAGATTTTCCTGAACTACGTAATGGTCTGATTCATGTGGCGTCATGATACGTAGGCAATCCCATCGGATGCGATCATAACCATAATTAATCTGGAACAAAAGTATTTTAGGAATAAATAAAAAATAAAAAAATAAAAAGAGAAAGAAAAGGGAATGCTAAATTCAAGATGAAAATAAACCAATAAACTAATAAGCCGGGATGAAGCATGAAGCCTGTCAAACTCATTCTAGAAATGAAAATGGCATTAGGTGCATGACATATAATGTGTGATTAATATCTTCAAAATGCCTAACTCTAACACGTTTGTTGTTTGTCATCTAAAGATAAGCTAAACGGAGGTGGTTGGTTTGTGGTTTAAACTGGCGACTCACCCTTAGAACACGAGATCAAAAGGAAAAAGTAAAATGGCAAACAACAGTGAGAATGAGTCAGATAATGATGATGTCCACGGACAATTGGTCGAACAAGGTATGGGACTGGTTGAAGAAGTAAGAGTGCTGAAGCAACAATGGGCAGAGATGTACCAAGCTTGGGTGAATGGACAAGCACCGCCCCCACTACCCATAGGGCATTCAGACAATCTTCATAGTGTGTCAGTTGCAAGTCAAGTGCCCATCTCCATAACAAGTAATCCATTGTACCAACTTGACCTGGATTCAGTCCGAGCATTAACCTTCCCGCTATCCCCAGTACCTCCATTCCACTTCTTCCAACTGCACCCCTCAGAAATGACCTACCTACTGTACCTATCGTTCATACTATCACTGTTCCTCAATCAGCTCTTGCTCAAAAGTCCAACAATGATCCACAACTGAATGCTCATGATGCCCAACATTACTCTCCAGAATTGACTTTCAAAGTTCCAGATTTATACAAGCATACTCCTCAGAACATGTTCCCAGTTGAGATCAAAAAGTCCGACAAGAATAGGGAACAAGAGGAAATGACCAGAAAAATGAAGAGCCTAGAACAAACCATGATAAACATACAGGGTTTGGGAGGCCAAAAAATGGTTTCGTTCAACGATTTATGCATGTTCATTTTCCACCCGGTTTCAAGGCTCCCAAGTTTGATAAGTATGACGGGCATGGTGATCCCATCGCCCATTTGAAGAGGTATTGTAACCAATTAAGGGGAGCAGGAGGCAAAGAAGAATTACTCATGGCTTATTTTGGGGAAAGTTTGACTGGAATTGCTTCAGAATGGTTCATAGATCAAGACATCTCTCACTGGCATGTGTGGAACGACATGGCTCAAGATTTTGTTCAACAGTTTCAGTACAATATTGATATAGTGCCAGACCGTTCCTCTCTCGTCAACATAAAGAAGAAATCAACAGAAAGCTTCAGAGAATATGCAATCAAGTGGAGAGAGCAGGCTGCTAGGGTCAAACCCCCGATGAAAGAGGCAGAAATGATTGACTATTTTCTCCAAGCTCAGGATCCTGATTACCTCCATTATATGTTAGCCATCATTGCTAAACCTTTTGCTTAGGCGATTAAGATCGGGGAAATAGTTGAGAATGGCATGAAATCGAGCAAAATTGTGAGTCAGGCAGCCCTTAAGGCGACCACACAAGCAATTCAAAGCGGGTCAGGCAGTTTCGGAAACCGAAAAAAGAAAGAGGAAGGATCTATGATGGTATCTGGGTTTGGGGGAGTTCAAAGAGTGATGGTTCCTTCTTATGTGCAGTTCCAACAAGGACAATCCAATTCTAGTCAACATTACTATCCACCTCAGGGTCCTCGGTACTCAGTTCCCACACAACAATACACAATGTTTAATGCCCAGGCTTATGCTAGGCCTCCCAATCACCAACAATGGAGGGCACCGATTCCTCAAGGCTCTCGTCAACTCTGGCCGAATTTTCAGCCACCATATAATCCTCGTCCCCGACAGGAATACATGAGAGAACATGAGCCAAAGAAAGAGTTCACCCCAATTGGAGAATCATATACAAGCCTATTTCTAAAGTTGATGCAGCTGAAGTTAATTGAATNCTCCTAATATCACAAACAATCTGCTCCCAACTCATGATAATACACATTTTATTGGGATGATTTGTGATGATCGGGATTATAAGCAGTCTGGAAAGACAGAGATGGCTGTTGGAACCATAGGGAAAGAACCAAAAGTGATAGTAAGCCCGCGGTATTTGGCACCGTTGATTGTCAAAGGTGCAAGTTCAAGTTTGAACTTGGCAGGTTCTGGAAAAACTATTCTCTATGTTCCTAGATGCACAAAAAAGGTTGAGGTTCAATTGGGTGGGCCAAAACTTTACATCCCCGGGGGAATTCAAAAGATCATTCCGAATAATGGTTTGAGAAATATAACAGAGCCGGTTGTGATCCGACCTGCTGCACATCTCCCAGTGACAAACACAAAAGCTATTCCCTGGAATTATAACAAGACTGTCATGACATACAAAGGAAAAGAGATAGTTGAAGAAGTAGATGAAGTGGGGGGCTTGACCCGCTCTGGAAGGTGCTACTCACCAAAGGAATTAAGAAAAGCTAAGCAAGCCAGGGAAAGTCACTTGCCAATGAAAGAACCAGTTGCATAAAAAGAAGCGGAGGAATTCCTTAAGAAGATGAAAATGCAAGACTACTCAATCATTGACCAACTAAGGAAAACCCCTGCTCAGATATCTTTGTTATCTTTGCTTTTGCACTCGAAAGAACATCTCGGTGTGTTGATCAAAACTTTGAACGAGGCATATGTATCAGAAAATACAACGGTGAATCAACTAGAAAAATGGCTGAAAGATTCTTTAAAGTTAATAAGATTTCTTTCAGCGATGATGATTTGCATGAGGAAGGGGTTGGGCACAATAGAGCTTTGCATCTTATGGTCAAATGTGAAGGGAATTACGTGAAAGGAGTCATGATTGACGGAGTCTCAATTGTAGATGTATGCCCTCTTTCTATTCTACAAGAGTTGAACATTGACACTAACAGAATTCGAACTAGTAATGTCAGCATCAGAGCTTTTGATGGTACAAGAAGAGACACTATTGGGGAAATCAAACTCACCATGACAATCGACCCGATTGATTTTGACATTGTCTTTCAAGTGTTGGATATGAAAACTTCCTATAATTTTCTTTTGGGAAGTCCGTGGATCCATATGGCTAGAGCTGTACCATCCACCCTATATCAAATGGTCAAATTTGAGTATGATAGGCAAGAAATTGTTGTTCATAGGGAAGACGACTCATCAGTCTATAAAGACCCGTCCATTCCATGTATCGAGGCCAAGGAAGGATGTGAATCCCTTATATATCAAGCATTTGAGGTGATTGAAGTGGACCAGGTGGAAGAAGGAAAACCAATTCAGCATCCCCGTCTGTCAGCGACATCTATGATGGTAGCTTCGTTGATGTTAAGGAACAGTTATGAACCAGGAAAATGATTAGGATCCTCTCTGCAGGGAATTATGAACCTTATTGCTCCATTTTTAAGAAAGATATCTTAATTTTGGCCAAACAATCATAATAATCATAATAGTTAAGATTTACGGGACTTTGGCCAAACAATCATAATAATAAAAATGTTATTAATTGTGTACACGTTCGTGTGACACGAGTAAGATTTAAAAAATGATTATTTGTAGAAAATGCTTTAGGCGCGACTTAACCTATCATCGTGATTGTGTACACGTTCGCATGACATAGCTACGATTTCCAAAATAAATCAAGGTACGCGTTCACGCGGCTTTGGCCAAGATTTCTTAAGTAGTTAAGTGTTGCGAATTGTGTACACGTACGCGTGACATGATTTTTGATGCGCCAAACAAAACGAGTAGTTAAGTAGTTAAGTAGTTAAGATTTCTTAAGTAGTTAAGTGTTGCGAATTGTGTACACGTACGCGTGACATGATTTTTGATGCGCCAAACAAAACGAGTACACATACGCGTAACTAGTTTCAAGATAATTCCTTAATCACGAATAATAGAGTAATTAAAAGTGGTAAAAGGTAAAATATACATAGGTTCTAAAATACATAATTAAAATAATTTAATTAAGTCAGGTATGATCAAAGCGATCGTGCTAGAACCACAGAATTCGAGAGTGCCTAACACCTTCTCTCGGGTTAACAGAATTCCTTACCCAGTTTTCTGGTTCGTAGACTTTAAACGGAGTCAAATTTCCTCGATTTGGGATTTAAAATAAACCGGTGACTTGGGACACCATAACAATTATCCCAAGTGGCAACTCTAAAAATAAATTAAATAGCCCCAATTCGATTATGTCACTTTAATTGGAAAAACTCCCTTATTACCCTTACCGGATGAAAAAAGGAGATGTGACAACACTTCCCTCAGTAGTTATTGACTACATTTTTTCTATGGCCTCTTGTTCTTGTAACCCCATGGTAAACCCAGAAGTAGGAGGAGTATTACCTATAGAATCAAGACCAGAGGTTGTTATTGTCGATTCATCATGGATATGACCAACATCTTGGTCTTTACCAGAGATTTCTTCCATTGGTAGACTGGAAATTTCTTGTTTTCTTCTTCTACTAATGTATCTTCTTCAACATTCCGGCAAAGCAGAAAGAGAGGTCGCAGCCACAAACTTCTTGGGAGTCGATGTTTTGCGACTCCAATGAGAACTAGTACTCGATTGGGTTGGAGAGGAAGCAGAGGGTGGTTGTGACTCTGTCTTAGGGTTTGGACTGGTCGGAGTGGAGAGTGTGGGATCTATCACTAACGCTTCAATGGTTGAGGACACAGTAGGGATGACACTTGGAACATCTTGTGCTTCCTGATTTTCAGACATGGTAGGGGTGAAGTGAGTTGAAGAAGAGAGAGTTTGGTTTGAATAAGGAAAAAGAGGAATTTTGGATTTTTTGATGTGAACAGTGGTGAAAGTGATCGTGAATGGATGTATTTAATAGGGGTGAGGGACCGATTAGGAATATGTAGCAATTTGGGTAGTCAGGTCGCTTCATAACGGGCAAGATGTTTGGGTTCAAAAATCGAGAAAGAAAAGAAACTAACAATGTAATGATGTAGCACCATTTCAAACGTTTAAAAATTGTGCATGAGAGTACAAAGAAACTACTAAGATGTGTCGAGGGAACCAGGTTCCTTGACAAATTTTGCAAATGTAAGACTTATCCTTTGACCAACGTGCAATGCATTAGCTGCTTGTTTGCTCTGTAATCGTCATGCTTGTCTACCTGTAATGGTATAGAGAGACTTTTCCAGAAAATACTTTTTAGCTATTTTACCTGTACATTTCTTTTGTAGCCAATCATCGAGGGACCAGTTCCTCAGCTTGGTTTCGTCAACCCTAGTGCTAAGAGATTCCTTTCAAAGTGCTCCTTGCTCACCGCTTTGGTGAATATGTCTGCCATTTGATCTTCTGTGTTGCAAAATTTCATACAGATGAGCCCTTTTTCAACATTGTCTCTGAGAAAATGGTGTCGCACATCGATATGCTTTGTTCTCTTATGTTGAACTGGTTTCTTGTCCATGTTGGCAGCACTAGTATTGTCACACAGTAAGGGCACGCAATCAAAAAACACTCCAAAGTCTTCAAGTTGCTCCTTAATCCATAGCAGTTGAGCACAGCAAGAGGCAGCCGCCACGTATTCAGCTTCTGCAATTGAGAGGACCACTGAATTTTGTTTTCTTGTACCCCATGAAATTAGACATAAACCTAGAAAATGTTCCATCCTAGAAATGTTTTTCCTATCCACCAGATATCCCGCATAATCAGCATCAACATACCCAACTAAATCAAAATTGTCTCCTGCGGGATAGTAGAGAACCGGGTCCTGTGTTCCTTTGAGATATCTCAAGATTCTCTTGGATGCCTTCAGATGAGATTCCTTTGGATTAGATTGAAACCTGGAACAAAGACCCACACTAAAGACGATACCCGGTCTGCTTGTTGTGAGATACAGGAGTGACCCTATGATACCTCTATACATGGTCTCATTCTCAGAGGAACCAGTTTCATCCATGTCCAGACGAGTGGCTGTGGCATGATCAATGATTTTTTATGCTTCCATGTCAAATCTCTTCAGCAGCTCCTTAATGTACTTATGTTGGCTTATCATTATCCCCTTGGGAGTTTGCTTCACTTATAAACCCAAGAATAAATTCAATTCTCCCATAATGCTCATTTCAAATTCACTTTCCATGAGTTTTGCAAATTCCTCACAATGAGAATCGATCGTTGCTCCAAAAATGATGTCATCAACATAGACTTGCATAATGAGCAGGTTCCCCCCTCGTTTCTTCATAAAAAGGGTGTTTTGAATTTTTCCTCTTGTAAAGCCATTTTCTAGAAGAAATTTTGACAACCTTTCATACCAAGCGCGAGGAGCCTGCTTTAGCCCATACAAAGCCTTGTCAAGTTTAAAGACGTGCTCAGGATTCTCAAATCTAGGTAGTTTCTTTACGAAGACCTTTTAGAAAATCATTCAGAAATGCATTTTTGACATCCATTTGGAACAATTTGAATTCCATATATGATGCAAAGGCAATAAGAATTCCGATTGCCTCCATTCGAGCAACTGGAGCGAAGGTTTCATCATAATCAATCCTTTCTTCCTGATTGTAGCCTTGAACTACTATCCTTGCCTTATTCCTTATTATGTTTCCAAAATCATCAAGTTTGTTCCTGAATACCCATCTGGTTCTTATCACAGTTCGATCCGCAAGTCGTGGAACCAGGTGTTATACATTGTTCCTCTCAAATTGATGGAGCTCTTCTTGCATAGTTGTAATCCAGTCTGCATCTTTTAATGCTTCCTTGATATTTTTAGGCTGTATTTGAGAGAGAAAGACTGAGAAGGCAAGTGAGTTTCTAACCTTTGATCTAGTTTGAATTCCTGAATCAAGAGGAGTGATTATGTTTTCAAGAGGGTGTGAACCTTTGTGCTTGATCACGCTCAACTATGTCTAATAAAAGACTAAGCGGGCGTTGCAAATATAATCCGTGGTATTATGCCCAGAGTCGATCCCACAGGAAATTTACGTATCAAGCAAGTTGTTACAATACTCAACTGTCACTTGATGTTATTTAAATTACTAACACTAAAGATTAAAACTAAAGATTTAGCTCGGTTTGCATCCATTTAGCTCGTTTTCCATCTCCAAGTCACCTACACATGAAATAAACTCCATTAAGCACATAAAAAGTGTATTTTTATCATTAATGCGCATAAACTGTAAGGCATATAACATGTTAAACTATGAATTCAAGTCTCGCATCAGTGCTTCCAATTAGACACCTGAATTTCATTGTTATATGATCCAGGTATATTTCTCACTATGATAATTAGTTGCTTCTCATCTTAGCATGTGAGGTTCCTTGGACAGCATCGACAACTTTGTTCTCAGCTTCAGTTGTTGTGATTGTGGGACCAGGTTCCTCTCCATTAATTGGAGATATAGTTGCACCATCCTCATTCGACTCTTTAATGTGGCTCATCATGTCAGCCTTTCCATGTCAATGACTTCACTAGGGACAGTTGAATGTTCTCTATCTTGATCACTCTTACCATGCAAATCCTTTTCACAAGAGTGGTGAGATCCATCAAAGATCATGTGTATGCTTTCCTCAATGCATTGAGTTCTTTTGTTGTAAACTTTGTAGGCTTTGCTTTGTGATGAATAACCCAGAAAGATTCCTTCATCACTTTTGGCATTGAATTTTCTAAGTGCTTCATTGTCGTTGTTGAGAACAAAACATTGGCAACCAAAGGTCCTTAAATTTGTCAGCTTGGGCCCTTCCGTTCAGCAGTTCGCATGGGGTTTTGTTCAGAAGGGACCTGATCATGCACATGTTTATCAAGTAGTATGCAGTGTTGACTGCTTCTGCGCAGAAAATTTTTGCAATACCGCTGTCAATCATCATTGTTCTTGCCATGACTTCAAGAGTCCTATCTTCCTTTCCACAACAAAATGTTGTTGTGGTGTTCTTGGAGCTGAAAAATTATGAGTGATACCATTTTCAGCACAGAATTCGTCGAATTTGGCATTATCAAACTTTGTCCCATGGTCAGATATGACACATACTACATTATTGCTCATCTTCACCTGGATCTTCTTGACAAATGCAGCAACACTTGAAAGGTTTCATCCTTGTTTCTAAGAGATAGAGTCCAGGTGAATCTGGAATAATCGTCCACTATAACAAAGATGTACCTCTTTCCTTATTTACTTGGCACCTTCATAGGTCCACATAGATTCATGTGGAGAAGATCAAGTGGCCTTGAGGTACTAACTTCCTTTTTGGGCTTGAAAAAGGATCTGACATGCTTTCTTTTTACACATGCATCACACACCTAGTGATCCTTGAAGCTTGGCTTGGGCAGACCACGAACCAGGTCCTTCTTGACCAATTTGTTCAGCAACGAAAAACTTGCATGACCCAACCTTTTGTGCCATAGTTCAGCATCATCATCAACAACACTTAGACAGTTGAGATCACCACTCTGCAGGGACTCAAAATTAGCAACATAGATATTTTTATACCTTTTAACCACTAACACCAATTCACCAGTCACAAGATTAGTGATTGTGCATGTCTTTGATACAAATTTCACTTTGTTTCCCTTGTCACGGATTTGGGAAAGACTCAGCAAGTTGTACTTCAATCCATTCACATGGCACACATTTTCAATGGAGTGAGAGAGATACTTCCCAATCCTTCCAACTCTCAGAATGTATCCCTTCTTATCATTTCCAAAGGATACACTCCCTCCTTGCAGGGCCTTCGGTGAAAGGAAATTATTTGTACTTTCAGTCGTGTGCTTTGAGCAACCACTATCCATGTGCCATTGTTGGTTGCTCCCCTTCACTGCTCCCTACACAAGGAAATCAAGGGTTAGACTTAGGAACCCAAACAAGTTTGGGTCCCTTGTAATGAGGAAAGCAATGAATGAGGGTTATTTTGGTCCAAGAAGGCACTGCACGTCTTTCATATGAGGGACCAGGTTCTCTAGCAGTAGTTAGCTTTTTAGCAAAAACTTTGTTTTTCTGTTGAGACTAAAACTTGGCCTTACACGTTTCCTTAAAGTGACTAGTGTTACCACAGTGAGTGCAGAACTAGTTGTCAGGTACAGTAACGTACTTTCTATGAGGGTTGTAGGGAGTTTTTTCTCTTTGGAATACCCTGCATGTTTCCCCCATTGTTCGTATACATGGCAGTGATAGCATCAGAGGACCAGGTCCATTTGAGTGGTTTTTCAAGATCACTCTTGACTCTACCTAGTTTTTTCTGAATTTGTTTGTTTTTATCGATTTCAACACACAAACTAGATCTCACTGATTTTATCTCATCTTCAAGCCTAAGATATGTTTCATCTACAACTTCTTTTCCCTTTTAAATAATCTCATGCCTACCTTCTCCTTTTAGTTCCTCAATTGTATCCTCCAGATCTACAATCACTACTAATAGGTCATCTTTCTCATGATCTATGATAGCAACCTTTTCGGTTAAAGCTTATTTTTCCTTTTCAACACACTCAATGGTGTCTTTTAGATCGACCACAACTACCAATAGATCATCTCTCTCATGTTCTAAGTTAGCAACCTTTTCAGTTAATGGTCTCTTTTAGATCGACCATAACAACCACTAGATCATCTCTCTCATGTTCTATGTTTGCAATTTTTCCAGTTAAGGCATCTTTTTCTTTCTTCAGACTCTCAATGGTTTCCTTTAAATCTACCACAACGACTATTAGATCATCTCTCGACTGTTCTGCTTCTCTTAGTTCCACAGTTAATGCATTTTTATCATTTATAAGACTGTGATATGCATCAATTAAAACATCTTCCCAGGACATAAGTTTTTTAGAAGAATGGGATTTCAGATTTCTTTTAACATCAAGAAAATTTACCTCGTCATCATTGTCGTCATCTTCATCATCATCAGATGTGCCATCAAGGCAAAGATATAGCCATACTCAGTTGATTCACTTTCCACTGCCATCATGGAGTTTTCAGCTTGATCATTATCTTCTTCAGATTCGCTAGAAGAGTCTCCCCATGCAGCAAGAGCTTGTTTCACAACATTGTCAGTGACATTTTTCCTCTTGAAACATTTGTCAGAACCGGTTTTCTCTTAGTTGCTTTGTCTCTGTTGTGTTTGTATTGATCTTGCTTGAGGAGAGGAAAATCCTAGATGAAATGTCCTGGCTTACCACATTTATAACATAGGTCATAACCTTTTGGCTTGTTGTAGCTGCCCCTTTTTGGAATGCCACCATTTCTGCGAACCGTTTTCTGGAATCTTTTTGTCAGGTAAGCCGTATCAGCATCCTCACCACCTAAATCATTGTTATCCGTCTTGAGAAACAGGTTCTTCTTCTTTTTGGGATCTCTTCTCCCATTATCCTTCTTCTTCTTAATTTCATAAGTTGTCAGATTACCAACAAGTTCATCAATGGTTAGCTTCTGCAGATCCTTTGCTTCTGTGATAGCATTCACTTTGCTTGCCCATGAACTGGGTAAAACACTTAGTATATTCCTGACAAGTTTGTTCCTTGGTATGATTTCTCCCAGAGAATGAAGCTCATTGATGATGGAGGTGAACCGAGTATGCATGTCCTGGATGGACTCATCGTCTTTCATCCTCAAAAGCTCGTATATGTGGTAAGCATGTCAATCTTTGATTGCTTAACTTGGGTTGTGCCTTCATGAGCTATTTGGAGAGCTTCCCAGATCTCCTTAGTGGATTGACAAGCTGAAATCATGTTGTATTCATCAGGACCAATTCCATAAACAAGAATTTTTTTTCTTGAAAGTTCTTCTCTATGGCCTAGCGATCAGCATCATTGAATTCTTTTCTTGTTTTGGGAACTATTACTGTTGGGTCACCATTGGTTTTTGTAAGGACGAAAGGTCCATCACAAATGACATCCCATAGCTCTGAGTCTTCATCCATGATGAAGTCGTGCATCCTTGTCTTCCACCATCCATAGTATTGGCCATTGAATCTTGGAGGCCTATAGGTAGATTGACCTTCTTCAAAGTTTGGTGGAGCAGCTATAAGGATCCTTTCAGGTGTTAGCCTGATAGAAAGAACTCGCTTTGATACCAATTGATAGAATCTTAGGGTCCACCAAACTATGTAGAGAACCAGGTTTTCTATTAGTTCTCACATAACACACGCACACTGCAATAAGTTAATGACACAATGAAGTTTTGCGTGGAAAACTCACAGCTCACGGGATTAAAAGCAAACTTTAGATTACAACCTATTGTAACCTAGGAATTAATTTCATAATCCCTAACTAACTTGTAACAGCTCTATTACACGCCATTTTGTAATAACTCTATTACAAAGACTTACAACTTGACTAACTCTAGCCAAGACACAAACACAAGGGTTTATGATTTACAAAGGTTTCCAATAAAATGTTATAACTAAGCTAAGTAGGAATTACAAGCAAAGAACTTTAACAAAGATGCAACACAACTAAGGACATGTAATAACTCAATACATGGAACTGGTCTGTTGTTATGTTATTCTTTGTTCTTGATGCTCTTAAGAATCGCTTGCCAGATTGATTAATCACTTGAGAGAGTGCTTGATGGATTCTTGAATGTTCAAGTGATGTTTTTCCTTTGGTTTAATGTTAATATAACATTGGTGACATCACTTGAATGATGCAAGAATTTTTGGTACAGGAGCATCCAATGAAGTTGACTGCTGCACTGTTTCGTATTGTTGCGTGTACAGGCAGTAGCTTTACAATTTTTGGAGAGTTGACTGGTACGGTCATCAGGGGAACTGGTTTCCATCTGTTCCCCTTGTTGTTTCTTTGACTTCTGAAGAGTTGATTTACATCTCCAGCTTGAGACTTGTTATTCCCATGTACTTGAGGATGGGTATCAGGTTCCTTATCTGGTTCTTATCGTTAAGTTTGTTAGATCATCAAAACATAACAAAGGTACATATAACCTATCAGCCAGGCTTCGAGCAGCTTCTTCACCGTCGGTGGTGCCTCTTCCATTTTGGACGTGGAGGCTCCTTTACCGTCAGAAGTTGTGATAATACCGTGAGGAAGGGGTGAGCCACTCCGCCTGGGAGAGGCGTTTGGTGTTACATCCTCACCTTCTGTTTCAAAGACCTTGTTGGTGGTATTTAAGAGGTTGGTGGTGAGATCGGCTACCGCCTTCATCCTTTCTTCTCTGTTACCTTCCATGTCAGATCTGTATGTACAAGAAAGTATAGGGTTTTGCATTTTTTTTTTTTAGTTATAGATCCGGAAGAAACTAAAACTTTGACTAGGAAATCCCCACAGACGGTGCCAAATTGTTTGACCAAAAAATGTAAATTTTTGGTTAAATTAATTAATTAATATTTGATAGGTTAAACCTAGTTAAAGCCTTAAAGATAATAACTTCAGATCTATAATCAACCTAAGTGGATGATGTAGAACAGTGCCGGGACAGATTTAATGCAATGTGTATTTAATGTTTCAAGTTCAATAATGTGATGGGATTATCAAGCATTAAATAACAATAAATGGTACTAAATGTAAATAAAAAGAATGATTCACCCAATATTGAATGAGGTGGATGATTCTTCTTTCTGACAATGATGAATGACAAATAACTATGAGAATATTGAAGGCTTTCTCGGATCTGATGGGAATGGTATAGAATAATTCAAAAAGATGAATCTCTTTAGAAAGGTGATCTTTGTATTTATCTAGAGAGTCTGCTTTTCAAGGGAGTTCTTATCAAAAAACATTGCGTACCTTTCACCTTATCTCTATTTCTATTTATATGGGATATACCCCTAAACAACCCTAAAAGTACAGGTACAGAGAATATTCAATGGAATATTCACTTTAAAGATCCTTCACAAAACTAGTCGTTAATGTTGCTCTCGACACTTGACCTCGGCTGTAATCGACTGCTCGGCGGTGAGTTCCATTACTCACTGGTCGACCTCGGTCAAATTACTTCTGATAAGATCTCTTCGTGCTCAATTTCCTTAGTCAGATTTTAACCCATACAGAAACATCGAAATATTGTATCTTAAATATTTATGTATGTGAGATTGAGTTTGGTGTAATGGAGGAGGAAGAAGAGCGAGAAAAAAGGGAAGATTATATTGGAGTCTAATACATTATTTTATATATAATTGGTAAATCATATATCTAACTTGTAACTAAGTTAAAACTTTAATAAGCGAGGTTAAATAAGTTTTAAAACTAGTATAGAAAGTATACGAGGGATTTTACTTATATCGTATGACCTTACTGAATTTTGCCTGTAAAAGTGAATCAATTACAACATATGATTCTTTTAAAGGTCACTCTTTAAATTTTGTCTTCAATGGGCTAGATTTTGTCTTTGAAAGTAAATGGAAGACAATCTTAAATAGTGGCCTCAAAAAGTGCAAAACTTAAAGAGTTGCCTTAAAAAGATCATTTGTGCAAATTCCTCAGATAATACAGCTAAGGTCTTGGCCGAATGACATCAATCATCTTCGAGTGGCTTCTCCCACAATCTTTTTCACGGTTCGGTAGACAATTTGATAAGCCATAATTTTTTTTGTGTTTCAGAATATATATATGATTAACCAATGTGTTAAATAATCGATTACGATAAATTGAATCGGATTTTGTTGTATTTTTTCTACAGTACCTCGACGTGACATGAGCGTGAAAAGGTTCAAGAATTATTTTTTTGTTATAAGGACTAAAATCACTTATTTTAGATTTTTTATTCCATATTGTAGGGTGGATCTCGAAAGATATGAAAGATCTCCCTCCAAACCGTACATACGACTTTCATTGAATATGGCTTTCCCCATAATTCTATATGTATCTATGAAATCGAGCATGGAATTATATTTACTCACTTTAAATTGAGTATTCATTTTCCTCCCTTTCCTAGTAGGATTGGAAATCCTGTATTTTACATAATCATACGATTGAGTCATTGGATTTTCAAAATAGTGATTCGGATTGTTTGTTGACACAGACAAAGTCAGGGAAAACCGCTGAAATTATTTCAGTATTGATACTTAGGCATATAAGTGTTCTGAATAAAATCTCTTTAGAAAGAAGATCTTTTGTCTTATGGTAGCTCGCTCCAATCCTCTTACAAAACTTATGTTATTGGATAAGCCATACACTTCACATGCTTCTAGCGATTCACATGGCAGATACAAACTTTCGATAAGAATCTACAACGCACTACAACGCCCTGGTAAGGGTTGACGATTCTTTGCTCCGACAATAAGGCCCAAACACATCAAGTACCAAGACGAAGCCAAAAGGCCCATAGGATTATTTAATGGGAAACTACCAGCTATGTCCATTTATAAGTAGCTCATTACAAAAATTGACCAATTCATAAAATGTTACTAATATTAGCCAATTAGTTATTTGTAGCAAAAAAATAAATTTTTGCTTTATTTTGAGTGAGTGTTATTAGAACAGATTGGGCACATCTTAAGAAGCTTGAATCTCAGTTTTGGGATGATTTTGGAGAAGTTTTGAGGTGGTTTGAATTGAAAATTCGAAGTAAAAACTGAACATGAAAAAAAAATGATATGTGTATCATTTGTGTATCATAATTGTATCAAGGCCAAATACATCGGCATCCCCTTACACTTGTCATCACTTTTCACTTTGACACTTTTTCTTGATTGTGGTCCATTTGAACCCCAGAACAAGGGTACTACTGTATCATTTAGACACAATTTGGTGATGTGGCGTAGTGCGTGTAATACACTACTTCTACGAGCGTGAGAGATCAATATTTATATTTTTTTTTCTCCTCCTATTCTTTGGGAAGCAAAACACAAATGAGGTCGCCGGGAAAGTCAGAACTCCGGCCAGGTCCAAAGAGGCGACAAGCAACGGCACCGCAACTTCTCAATCGAACTCCCCACAAGTCAGAAGAAGAACGAAGCCCTTTTTTCGAATTTTTCCGACTTTTGAAACAAATTAAGGAAATGAAATAACTGAATTTTTTTCACTGTTCTTGCCATTTTTTTATTTGCCCGTTTTTTCTCTCTTTTATTTTCAGGTCAGTGTTTGCGACTCTTGTCGCTGCTGGAGGTGTCTTCTAGGTTCAGGGGGTGCCGGCGACTGGTGGGTGTGAACGGAAGAAACCTGGAGTCGCCGTTGGTGGGTGGTCGTTTGTGGCGTGAAGAAGAAGATGGGGTCTTGGAGAGGTTGAGGTCCTAGGGTTCAGGAGTAGGGGTGGCGGCGGTTGATGGCTTTGGGTAGGGGTGGCGGTCTGTGGTAGATGGCTGTGAGGAGAGGTCTAGGGTTTTCAGGTTATGGAGATTATGGAGATGAAGGTTGTTGATTTTGGAGGTGGTGGGCGGCAGTTCTTGATTCGAAATGGGGAGGGTGGCGGTCTGATTCTTTATCGGCTAGTTGGGGAAGATGATAATGACCTAAAATAGTTCCTTGATAGTTGGGGAAGATGACAATGGCCGAAAATAGCTTTTTTAATTAACTAATTCAAGTTAAATCCACGCATCTCTTTTTTATTCGTTACTGAGGCGAGTGAATTACACGCATTGCTTATGTTTGGTTGCTTACTAATTTTGTGTTTAAATGACACATTAGAGGTATGTTGGAGTGTTCAACTGGAACGCACTTAAGATGGAGTGTCAAAGTGAAAAGTAAGGACAACTTTAAGGGGCTTCCGATGTATTTGGCCTTGTATCAATTGTGTATCACATGTATATCCATGTATACATGTGTGTGAGATACATGCGTTATACATATTTGATACGTGTATCGCAGAAGAATTTTTTGAACTCGATTTAATTACGAATTTTGATACAAAACCCGTCCAAATTACCTCCAATCTTCCTCAAATTTTGTATATTGACTTACCTATATGTTTTCGATGAATTTCAACTATACCCATTGAAAAAGTTATTTTTTTGCTTAGATTTTTGGAATATTGTATTTATTTTTTTTGTATTTCATCACATTATTTTTTACCTCATCCATGAAATTTTCTTTCCGTCTTTCATCTAATGTTGCTAATCACGCTTCAAAATATGGAAGGTAACTTTTTCATATGATTCTTTGAGAAAAAGAACCTTATTTATTTGGGTTTTCAATTTTTATATGTACTAGACTAGTTTTGATAAATATATGACCAATGACTAAAGGTTCGTAAGTTGAGACTTATTTGGGACATTTGTTAAAGTTTCCCATATTTAATTTAACGAAAACTACAATCTACATCTTTCTTCACATCAAAGTTTTAAACTCGAAGTAAATCAAAAGAAAAGAAGAATAGACATGAAACAGCCAAAGATACACAGTGACATTCATCCTGCAGAATTTTATTCATCCCCCTTGCCAATTTCTCGCAACCACAAACCACGCTCATCTAGGAAAATCTAACGTTCTTTTAGAGAAATATTATACATTCAAGATTTTAAGCATCTGCTGTCTCAGCATCATCAGCTGCAGCCAAGATAAGCTCCGGTTGAATGCTTGACTCTGCTGTCCCGTCGAGTGCATTAGGCAATCCCAACGCCCTTAGAGCAAGGTGTGCTGCCTTCTGTCCTGATATCATCATAGCTCCAAAAGTTGGTCCCTGAACAATACAAACACCTCCAATTAGTTACACTTCAATTTTACTGTTAAGTTCTTATATCTTGGGATATCCATTCTACTTTATCAAGGCAAATTCGGAATACTTTTAGACTACACGTTCTCTACATCTCACACTTATCTGTAGGTACAAATCTAATGGTGCACGAGTAATTATATAGGAGTTAGTAGTGACAAGTTTACTTACCATTCTTGGTGCTCCGTCAATTTCAGCAACTTCCATCCCTGTAACAATCATTCCAGGTACAACCTCTCTGGTAAGTCTAACAATAGCATCCTCAGCAGCGTTCATGTCCAAAGCTTTCATCCCAGGAACATGGTTGATCATGCCAATGCTCTTAAGCCTCTTAACACCAGTGGCACCCATGGGACCGTCGTGGCCACAGGAGCTGACTACAATCTTAGCCTCCATAACGTTGGGGTCCATGCAGGATTGTGTGTCATGGTTCTGAGAAACCAAAGACCAGTTAGTGACAACACCACCAACTCTTCCGTTCTTCACAATAAGGTCCTCTGTTGCCACAGCGTTGAAGAGCTTCACGTTTGGCCTGGCCAAAAGCTTGCTCATGATGGTTGAGGTGAACAAGGCAGCATGTTTGATGACCACGTAGTTGTCTTGCTCGTCATAGTCTATGCCTAGCTCGTTCAAGAAGAGATGTGCTGGCTTACGCACAACCATGGCCGAGAAGAGTTGTCCTCCTAACCAGGCACCTCCACCAGGGCTCACAGATTGCTCAAGTATGGCCACCTATACAAACCAAGTCAATTGGCATAAACAACTTATAACAAGTACAAATTGGAGAACATAGGTATTTTAATCAGTAACTACAATTTAATCATGAATAATTTTAGTAGTTGGAAGCTAGAATATCGAATGACTTCCGAGTGATCATGAATGTGCATACCCGCCAGAGGCAGATCTAGGATGGTTAGGTGTGTTCAATTAAATTCATTTCTATCTACTCGAGTTATGTATATATATGATAGCAGGGCTGAGGCACAAGCCAAACTACGAATTCGGTTGAACCCGGTGTCTTAATAAGGTTAAAATCCTAACTTCGCCTCTATAAGTAAACCAATTTTTAACTGACTAGCTCTAGATCCTAAATTGAGGATAAGATTATCTCAAAAGCAGTTTCACTGGTTCACAAGTATATAAACAACTTCCGCTAATAAACATGTGGTTTTTTTCTCTTGATGGGACTCGCTCAAGTTGCACAATGCCTAAGGAAAAAGGTGTCACATGATTTGTAGGTACGAGTAAACCTTAAGCCCGTGTTTTTTTCCCTCTCAGCTACCAAGTCTTATATTAATTTTCTTTTATCCTTTTCATTTAGTAGAAATACAAGCCAAAAGGCAAATTCCAAAATTTCCATCTTTCCGCTATTAGAATTTAATTGAAAATGTCCATTAGGCACACGTCACAGGTGCCAATTCTTCCACACACAAAAACGCCTGAGTATTTAAATAAAAAATTATCGGGAAAGCTGATTTGGGGCTAAGTGGTTTTGTAAGTCTTTAGAAACTTATTTTTAGTTTTACGATCCTATCTCTTTTTTAGAACTAAAAAATCTACGTAAGAGATCTATTAAATGGCTATAATAGCCCATTTCCTCGCTGATTTGAACCGTATATCACTTCTGTTAGTATTTCCTTATCATAAAATATTTTAAAATTAATTGACAAAGTAAACACAAGCCAATATTTGGCCTTTCGTCACTTTTGTCTTTTTGTATCACAGTCTGCCAGATATATATATATCAAAGCAACCTGCAGCAGGCCTAGATTTATCTCATGTTAAAATCAACTTAAATTTGGATATTACTGTGGAGAAAAAGAAAGAGATAAAACGAAAATAAAAAGGATACCTGAACGTTAGGGTTCTTGCTGATCTCATAAGCACAAGAGAGACCAGCAGAGCCAGCGCCAACGATGACGACATCAGTGTCAGCATAGGTGATCATGTCGGTCATGTACCTACGTGTCATCTCGCGAGAGACTATGGATTCCTTGATTGGGTTGAAACTGAAAGCGTTAAGATCATAAGGAGGAGGAGAGGAATCAGCAGACATGGAAATGGTCATGTTTTGTTGGGCGGATTTAACAGGTTTAAGTCTAGCTTGTGAAAAAAGAGGGACACCCGAGAAGGATGATTTGTGGGTGTCCAAGAAATTGGTCTTGGAAACAACAACAGAGGAGGCCAAGGTTGATGCCATGGTTGCCATAGACAGAGCTTCAGATCTTGAGAGAGAGAGAGAGATGAGTTTTTTTTTTTTTGAGAATTGGAAGAATGAAAGATTGTTTTGAGTGAAGAAGTGAAGGGGAAGAGACGGTATTTAAAGCAGTGAGAAGTAGTGAGTGATGAGAAAATATCTGGGAATAGTACGTGGACACAGGAATCCGGCTCCACCGTTTTCTATTTCCTTTTAATACCTATGGTTATGGATACACTTCTTAACTGAATTTATCGCATAAAGAAAATTAATGTCGGGATATAATATGGAATTATTTAATTTGCGGTTTTGAAATCTCGAAATTAATATCTTTTTTTATATTGTAATGATATAATTATCCTTTTTTATAGTTCTACTCCAAAAGTCCTTTGAAAATAATCAATGTTAAAAATGACGATAAAGTTTTATCCTATAAGTTTATATATATATATTAAAATTGTTATTTAATTTTATATTATAATTTCAATATAATATGTTACTCCTAAAATTATTGATTAAATTATTTTAACAATCATTGTAACCTTAATTATCACAAAAATTTCCTGAAATCTCTAATTCCAAACTTTAGTAAGAAAATGATTGACATTCCTCCTAAATAATTTTAAGAATATTATTTTGTTATAACGGAATTCTATTTAAGGTGAATATTTATATTTTAGAGATATTTTAGGGATTTTATTTGGTGGCTAAGCCATTCTTTACATATAAATAAAGGGGTCCTATTCCATTGTAATTCATCACCAATCAATAAGAATTCCCTCTATCTCTCTTTATCTGCAATACTCTTCTTCTTCTTCTTTTATTGTTCATAACATGTTATCAGCACGAGACTCTAATCAATTGAGTAGAAGCTTTGGGATTGAGCATAATGATTGTCAATTATTCCATGAACTTCCTTCGTGATTAAATTCTAGATTTAAGGTAAGCATTTTACTTTATTTTTCTGTTTTAAATTCTTGAAATTTTATAATTTGATTTTAAATACAAGTAGAGACAATAAACTTTGATTATAACTCTAATAGAGTTTGCAAGAAATTATAACCACCCGAAGTGGTAAAATTTCTATGCCTTGCCATGATCAAATTCATGTATGATTGTGGGCAAAGAAGTGGAAACTCGTCTCATTGAATTTGTTTCATTCTCATTCCCCTTGAGAGAATGTGATAGCAATATGTGATAAGTCTGAAAGAAGACAAAATTATTAACGTGAAGGTATCAATCGATGTGGACGTGGCAATATACGAAATTATAATCGTCATCATTGTAATAATGAGAATAATAAGAATTCTCAAAATAATCTTTCACTCTTTGAAAGTAATATTTGTCATCGATTTGACATGAGATTTTGTAAAGCACATATAAATGATTATGGTCCAAGATGTGAATGTGACAACATGTGATTTATGAATACATATTCATTCTTAGAAGAATATGAACGTGCTAATGATAGTGGATATACCATACTAATTTCTAGAAGGAGGTTTGAGATTATATAAGAAAATAATGTCATTATTATGGCATGAATGATCATTGGTCACGTACCTATTGTACGCCAAAATATTTTGGTAATGTGATTACTAAAGGATAACAGTAATGCAAGAAATAGATCTTGCATATAATTTTGACAATGACAATAATTTATTAATTTTCTCTTTAAAAGTGATATTCACCGTATGGATGTTAATGAATATGTGGTAGTACCAAATTAATTGAGAGATATGGAAGAGCCAATTATTACTATTTTGGAGGAATACAATAGATTATCATGTCAATTTATTGTGTCGTAGTAAGTCTCAAAGAAACTTATTGAGTTTCTAAAGTATTCGCGAAAGCAGTTGGTTATATTGGGACTATAAATAAAAGAAAGATTTAATATATTCTATTACTACAACTTGTAGCGGGATAATATGTATGTGAAAAGTTACCCGCTTTATTCTCCAGTTTGTACTACATAAATAAAAAAAATACCACAATAAACTTGGAGTTTATTGATAATTGCACACGTCATGGTGTAAACCTTAAATTTATCAATACTGATAATTTATCTAGTGGGAATAATTAATTTAGTCATGTTAATTTAAGTATGATGCGCAAAAATAAAAGAGAATTCACATGGGCAAATATTAAGGAACTAGAAAGTTCCGTATGAATTCTCTTATGTTGCTTATTCTCAGTAATTAATAGACCAACTAAAATTGAGATTGAATCCCATGAATGCTAAAAATATCAAAGGTGAATATGGGCTCATTCACCTGCCATGTATACCACATAAGATGCATCTATGAGATGGTTACATGTGCGATTATTATTAACCCGCAACCTGGTGTTTGCGAGGTAACTTGCTCAATAATTTAATTTCGAGCATAATTTTCAGATTTTTTATTCAAGACAGTTCAACTTGATAAATTAATTTACATCACAGTTGGTTTAGCAAAATGATTTATTGAGTACCTCTAATTAATGGCTAAATTATTACTTATAAGAACAAAGTGTTTGATATACATTATATAAGAAATTATATTACATTCTCCCCTCACAAGTGGTTCAGGGTCAGGAACCAAATATTCCATCTTATTATTATTAATGTGCGGTGTATATTTTGATTAACACCATAACGCACAAAGATGGGTTCCCAGAATTGAGAAAGAAAGTTAGTTTTTCTAACATGAGGGGGAAAAAAAATAATTGAGAAAAAGTTATATGGAATGAATTATCGTTTGTACCTCTAGATCCTTGAAGATAATATGAACTTGAAGTTCATAAAAGATAATTCATCTGCAATGCAAAGCATGCCAGACGCATTTGCTGACCCAAAGAAAATAACTATATTCTCAGTGAAAATGCTCATATTAGAATAAGTCCTAGAAGGACAAAGTCTATGGTACGCTTAAAGCATATAGACAAATCGGTTTCAAATAGAATTCTTGATAAAGAAGAGAGCAAATGATCAAAATGATCATAATAAGGAAGCAAGTGATCTAGAAGATCACATGACATAACACTTCATAAAATCTCAGAGGTTCAGGTACCTGAAAATATGAATGAAAAGATCTCTATGTTATGTCTTTATAAAAAAAATATTGGAACCGATAAAATTTGTCGTCGACGACATCTATCATAGCGCTAAGTATAGATGAGGATCTTAAGTCTGTCGAATACAGACACAAAAATATTGGTCAAATACAAGAGACACAATTCAAATAGAATTGGTTTCATATGAAAGACATGTAGTTTTGGACATGTAGTTCAAACACTTGAAAATATAAAGTCAATTACGAGTGCAATCACTTTTATCTATCTTATATGTCAAGCATGACATGAAATTTGATATGCATCTAAAGTCCATTCATATGGCTTATATGATTTAACTTATATGACATTCCATGAAGAATTTAAATTGCTTAAAGCATATAAAAATCTTGGTCATGAAGTACTACATCCTAAGTGCAATTTGTGCACATATGTATCTTATTATAATTATAAGCATGATAATGTGATAACGATAATTTTTTCCTCTATGGAGATAGTGAAAAGGCTATTCCACGACATTATATAAAGACATTATATATATACAAGAATGAAGACTTCAAGGTGCAAGATATTCATTAAAGTAATAATATGGCTGATTTGTTCACCAAATCTCTACTAATGTCAACATTCAAGAAGCTAGTGTACAACATTCAAGAAGGGGGGATTAATACGCGTTGTATTCTTTTTCTCTTACAAGGTTTTGTCCCACTGAATTTTTCTTGCAAGGTTTTTAACGAGGGAACCAAAAGACGTATTTCTAAACATGTGTACTCTTTTTTCTTTTCTAGAATTTTTTTCCCATTGAGTTTTATTTTAGTTAAGGTTTTAACGAGACACATTATTTGTTGAATAGACATTCAAGGGGGAATGTTATAAATAGAATTCTATTTAAGGTGAATATCTATATTTTAGAGAGATCTTATGGATTTTACTTGGTGGCTAAGTCACTTGTTCCCTATAAATAAAGGGGTCATATTCTATTATAATTCATCACAATCAATAAGAATTCTCTCTATCTCTCTTTCTCTTCAATACTCTTTTTCTTCTTCTTTTATTGTTCGTAACATATTTAACTTTATTAATAATCAAATCTAAATCTCCAACTTTTGTAAGAAGATGAATTGAATTCTTGCAAATCAAATTACAATCTACTCCCTTCGTGGCATTTTCACGTTTGTTTTAGCTCTTTTTATGTCCATTAAAAAAATTAATAAATATAATGAATAGTCTACTAAATTATCCTTATTAAATATTTTTTTGAGAATTGAGCAGCATTAAAAAGAACTATTATTCCCCTCGACCACTTTATATGATTTTTTTACTTTTTTCACACATATTAAACAATTCACTTTTTAGCATTATTTAAGAATAAACTTGATTATATTAATCTTAATTTGCTCGTTGAAAATATAGTAAATTACTCCTATACTCTTTACTCCAAGGACAACTTTAGAAAGAAGAAATTAGTTCTTTTTTGATATTTTAAAAAATCAAACATCGTGGACTACAAAAAAAAGTCAAAAAAACACTTAAAGTGGACTGGAGAGTACTTTTTAAATATTAAGGATATAGTTGAAAACTATTAACAAATGTAATCTTAAATTCCTAAGGTAACAATTAATTTGGGACAAGCTTTTTGAGTTAAATGATAGTGAAAATGAGATGGAGGGAGTGTTTGAAATTCTAAATTTTTGTTTATTTAATTCAACCGTAGATTATAATTTAATTATGTCGACACTAGTTAATTATATAAATAACGATAAAACATGACAAATTAAACACTGTAATAGTGTGCAAAAACATACACATTCTATATCCACAGCAACAAACTAAGTGTATTTTGACAAGTTTATTTATAAACAAAAAATATATTCCTTTAACTATAGTTACAATAAATGAGAATCTAATAGCCTTTTAAACATGAATGGAGAAATTATAAGTGTGAGGAGCAGGATAACTAAGTCGACACGTGGAGAGGGATAGGATTTCTTTTTTTTTTTTTTCCTTCAACTCGAGAGGGATAGGATTTGAAGGGCCTTAATTGATGATCCAGTCAGCGTGGCCCACTTCTCCTTCAAGTGGTTTCGCAATATTGGGCTTTTTGATATATTAAAGTGGAGGGCCCAGTTTTAGTTGGACTCTTTTAATGGAAAGAATCTTGATTTTTAACGACTTCTTGTCCTAGGAATAGATAGAGGGATTTTTTCGTGAAGAATTAAGAGCAATTTATGTAAAATACCCATTGGACTTACAATAATTATCGTTTTCTACTAATTTTAAAATTATTTATATAATTATCCAATTAAAACTGATTCCCTATGCCTATTCACTCGTCCCAACTCTTTTTACTCATATGACTTAGCTTAGCTTGATTTGGCTTAACTTAGTTTGACTTCGCTGGAATTGGCTTGACTTGACTTGGTTTGACTTGAATTGGCTTGACTTGACTTGATTTATAGGAGTAGTAGCTTTGCTTGACTTTATTGGGTATTAAATAAAATGAATAGGGCAGAAAAGTGATGCCCAAGGGCGGGTAAATACCCCCCCCCCCCCCCCCCC